>VMKM01000644.1:0-272982 GCA_008360985.2 Macquaria ambigua | reverse complement strand
AAGGACAATATTGTAAAGATTCATTAACTATTTCGAACACTTGTAACTTTTCAGATATTCAATCCCCAAATGCATGTGCATTTTGTGTTGATTATACCCTGTTTTGATGGTGATAGTCCATATCCTCTTCTCATTCAGTCAAGTCAATTTATTTATTGAGCACATTTAAAAACAACAGATGTTTACCAAAGTGCTGTACAATGAGATTATCAAACCAAAATACAGGAATGATCAAGCAAAAACACATACATAAATAAGAGCATATAAGCATAGAATATCTTGATAAATTCATAACACAAACAACAAATACAGAGTGTGGTCAGGCATGTCTTCATGATGACAATTAAAGGTTGGGTAGGCAGTTTTCTTTTGGTGTCACTGGGCAAAAATGCCGTATTAACCGTGCAGCATATTGTAATTCAAGTGGTCTGAGAGCAAACCTCTACTTCAGCCCCCCTCTTGCCTCTGTGTCAGGCTTCAGAAGATCTAGCCCGTGATGGGAGACTTTGGCCAATCACAAGTTATTTCAGAGAGATGGTGCATTCCTATTGGCTAAGCTACAAGAGCAGATGCGTGTGCAGGTCCCTTCAGACGGTGTAAACCTGATTCAGTGGCGGAAAATCCTGCAGAAAATCCGGCAACTTGTGATAAATTTCCAATACGTCCTTTGCCTAGGACAAGCGGTGTATAGTACAAAACAGCACGTCCCGGCTCCACACGGAGCTTCAGCTCATTATAATGACAAGTAGCAAAGAGGCAAACAGTGGGGAGTAACTTTTGACGGGGGACAGTGGCGTGTGTGTGGTGTACTAGCCTCTCATCCCACTGCTGGACGGCGTTGCAGCTGCCTCTGAAGCCTGGGGCGCTTTGCTCTGCAGCTGGTGGGAGGGGCTTAGCAGAGTGATATGAGGCAGCAGAGGGAGAGGCGGAAGGTTTTGCCTAGATTGCACAGATTTTGCTTACCCCAGCTTTAAGAGAAAAGAAAAGAAAAGAGATGCATCTTTAGATGGGATTTAAAGGTATCAATAGAAAGGGAAGATCTATAGAGCCAGGACAGTGACTTTAATATTTGGCATTGAAAATAAAATTTGGCTTTGAAAACGAAACCTGAACTGAAAAAGCAAATTGGCATTGAAACATTTGTATTGGAAAAAGTTGTATTGGCACTGAAAAAAGTTTCACTTTTTTTCAGTTCAGTTTTTCAGTTTATTTATATAGCGCCATATCATAACAAAGTTATCTCAGGGCACTTTTTCATATAGAGCAGGTCTAGACCGACTCTTTATATTTACAGAGACCCAACAGTTCCCACCATGAGCAAGCTCTATGCGACAGTGGCAAGGAAAACTCCCTTTTAACAGGTAGAAACCTCGAGCAGAACCAGGCTCTGGGTGGGCGGTCATCTGCCTCGACCGGTGGGGTTGAGAGAGAGAGAGAGAGAGAGAGAGAGAGAGAGAGCAGGAGGATGGAGAGCACACAGTAGTACAATACAGTACAGTTCCACGTAGAGATGTAAAGTAATAGTAGTGGTAATGGTATTGATGTTAATATTAATAAAAATAATACTAATAGCAATATAATAATATTATTACTAATAATAAGAGCAATAACAATAATAGCAGCAGCGGCTGTTGAGCAAGAACATGGGGGCAGCAGGTGGCCTGCAACCATAGATCCAGACTCTGCAGCTCTGGAGGCAGAAATACCTGCAAAAAGCAACAGAAGTAGAGAGAGAGAGAGGAGAGAAAGCAAGGCAAGGCAGCTTTATTTATATAGCACATTTCAAACAGAGGCAATTAAATTCAATAAAATGAAATAAAATACAGTTACAGTGCAGTAAAAAGATGTAAGTTGCCAATGCAACAAAGGAAATAAAAGCGCTATAGAGAAAATGCACAGGAGAATAGCAGAGTTTTTAATTTTGTTTTGAAAGTGGCTAAAGTTGGGGCGCATTTGATATCTTCAGGAAGTTGGTTCCATCTGTGTGCAGCATAGTGGCTAAAAGCAGCTACTCTGTTTGGAGAGGAGCTTGATAGCTGAAGTCTCTGGCTCCCATTCTACTTTTAGAGAATCTAGGAACCACAAGGAACCCTGCATTCTGGGAGCGCAGTGCTCTAGTGGGGTAATAGGGTACTATGAGCTCTTTAAGATATGATGGTGCCTGACCATTTAGGGCTTTGAAGGTAAGGAGAAGGATTTTAAATTCTGGATTTTACAGGGAGCCAGTGTAGAGAAGCTAATGTTGGAGAGATATGATCTCTTTTCCTGGTTCTTGTCAGTAAACGTGTCGCAGCATTCTGGATCAGCTGGAGAGTCTTAAGGGACTTATTGGGGCAGCCTGATAGTAGAGAGTTGCAATAGTCCAGCCTAGACGTAACAAATGCATGGACTAGTTTTTCTGCATCTTTTTGAGACAGGATGTGCCTGATTTTTGCAATGTTACGTAAGTGAAAAAAGGCAGTCCTTGAAGTTTGTTTTATGTGGGAGTTAAAGGACATATCCTGATCAAAGATAACTCCAAGATTCCTCACGGTGTCGCTGGAGGCCAGGGCAATGCCATCTAGAGAAACTATATCTTTAGATAATGTGTTTCGAAGGTGTTCGGGGCCAAGTACAATAACTTTTTTCTGAGTTTAACATCAGAAAATTGCAGGTCATCCAGGTTTTTATGTCCTTCAGGCATGCTTGAAGTTAGCTAATAGCTAATTGATTAGTTTCATCTGGCTTGATCGATAAATATAATTGGGTATCATCTGCATAACAATGAAAATTTATGGAGTGCTTCCTAATAATATTGCCCAAAGGAAGCATATACAAGGTAAACAGAATTGGTCCAAGCACAGAACCTTGTGGAACTCCGTGACTAACTTGTGTGCATAGAGGATTCATCATTAGCATGTACAAACTGATATCGATCTGATAAATAGGATTTAAACCAGCTTAGTGCGGTGCCTTTAATGCCAATTAAATGTTCTAGTCTCTGTAATAGAATGTGATGGTCAATGGTATCAAATGCGGCACTAAGATCTAGTAAGACAAGTACAGAGACAAGTCCTTTGTCTGATGCAATCAGAAGGTAATTTGTAACTTTCACCAGTGCTGTCTCTGTGCTATGATGCACTCTAAATCCTGACTGAAAATCCTCAAATAACTTATTGTTGTGTAGAAAGTCACACAACTGATTGGCGACTGCTTTCTCAAGGATCTTATAGAGAAAAGGAGGGTTAGATATAGGTCTATAATTAGACAAAACCGCTGGATCAAGAGTGGGCTTTTTAAGAAGAGGTTTAATTACAGCTACTTTAAAGGACTGTGGCACATAGCCTTTTAATAAGGACAGATTGATCATATCTAGTAAAGAAGTGCTAACTAAGGGTAAAATTTCTTTAAGCAGCCTAGTTGGGACAGGGTCTAAGAGACACGTTGATGGCTTAGATGAGAAAATCATGGAAGTTAGTTGATTAAGGTTGATGGGAGAAAAGCAGTCTAAATGTACATCAGGTTTTACAGTTGTTTCTAAGGTTCCTGTGTTTGAAGATAAGTCAGTACCAACTGAGGGCAGGAGGTGCTGAATTTTGTCTCTAATAGTTAGAATTTCATCATTAAAGAAGCTCATGAAGTCGTTACTACTGAGGTCTATAGGAATACATGGCTCAACAGAGCTGTGACTCTCTGTCAGCCTGGCTACAGTGCTGAACAGAAACCTGGGGTTGTTCTTATTTTCCTCTGTTAATGATGAGTAGTAGGCTGCTCTGGCATTACGGAGGGCCTTCCTATAAATTTTAAGACTATCTTGCCAGGCAAAACGTGATTCTTCCAGATTGGTGGAACGCCATTTCCTTTCAAGTTTTCGCGATGTTTGTTTTAGTTTGCGGGTTTGCGGGTTATACCATGGAGCTAACCTCCATTTCCATTTTATTTTGATATTTTTTGCATTTTTTGTGTGTTTTTCAATGACAATGTTCTTCATGCCACTCTTTTTTCATTGACAGTTTTTTTTTTTACGCTGTCAGTTTTTCTTCGATGTCAGTAGTTTTCAGTTTCAACTTTCTGTCACTGTTTTGGCGTGGAGAGGAGGGGTTTGAGCGGAGGGGCAAGGAGAGCGTGATTGACATATAATTTGCATACATACATGCTGACATAGAACCTAACGTTAGCTAGCTGTTATGTATTAGCAAGATTAGCGTTCATTCCAGCGGACCTCTGCCAGACTAGCATAACACCGGTAAAAGTCACCCAGCCCGGTTCTATGTGAGAAAACAACGGCAGAGAAGCAGACTTACTTGCTGTTCTAGAGTCCCCGGTGAACTCGTGGAGGATCATTGCCGTAGGTTTGCGGTGATGCCAGAGGTTTCAGAGCGGAAGAGAGGACGGCTGGTTCAGGACAAGTGAAGAGTGACGTTTTCTCCTTAGTATGCAGATTATATGTAAATCATGCTCCCCTTGCCCCTCCCCTTAAACCCCTCCTCTCCACAGCAAAACAGTGACAGAAAGTTGAAACTGAAAACTACTGACATCAAAGAATAACTGACAGTGTAAAAAAAAACTGTCACTGAAAAAAGAGTGGCATGAAGAAAAAATCTGAACATTGTCATTGAAAAATACATCAGAATGCAAAAGATATTGAAATAAAATGGAAAACAAAATGTTATGCCTATGTTTTATTTTTCAATGAAGCATGTTTCAGTGCCAATACAACTTTTTCCAATACAAATGTTTCAATGCCAATGTTTCCTTTTTCAGTTCAGGTTTTGTTTTCAAAGCCAAATTTTATTTTCAATGCCAAATATTAAAGTCCACAATTTACAGCCAATGGCTGAAAATGCTCGATCACCTTTGGAGTGCAGGAAATGAAGATCTGTGATTGGTCACCAGATCTGAGGGGCCAGGAGGTAGAATAGGTGATGAGCAGTTCAGAGATGTAACCTGGTGCAGTTCATGCAGTGCTTTAAAACAAGTAAAAGAATCTTAAAATCAATTCTGGAGAGGCTAGAACAGGAGAGATATGGTCTCTCTTCTTCATTCAGTGTCTCTGACGCAGACAAACTTTTTATGTTCTCACTGCAGCTGCTGCTAATGGTTACTGCTGCTACTGTACTGCTGCTGCTGCTGCTGCTGTTGGTCACCGATACTGCTGCTACTGTTGCTACTGCTGGTACTACTGCTGGTACTGCTGCTGGTACTGCTGTTGCTGCTACTACTGCTACTACTACTAATATACTGCTGCTGCTGTTGGTAACCGTTAGGCTGCAACTGCTGTTGCTGCTACTTCTGCTACTACTGCTACTGCTGCTTGTGGTAACTGCTGCTACTGCTGGTAACTGTGATGAGTACAGTGACTGCCACTGCACTCAAAGCTGCCCACACCTGTGTTATTTAATTTATTACTGCTAGTGTTAACCGATGCTTCTACCTCTTGTTCACTGCCCAGTGATTGTAATACATTGTGTGTATTGCACATCCACCACCCACGTTTTCGCCCATGTCATGACGTTTCAATTCAGTTTTATTTATATAGCACTATATCATAACAAAGTTATTTCAGGGCACTTTTTCATATAGAGCAGGTCTAGACCGACTCTTTATATTTACAGAGACCCAACAGTTCCCACCATGAGCAAGCACCAGGCGACAGTGGCAACTCCCTTTTAACAGGCAGAACCAGAACCAGAACCAGGATAAGCGTGCATACAGACGGAGACAATACAATCAGTCAGAATACAGTCAGAACATCCTTCAGAATAAATTACTTCCACATTAACAATACACTGAACAGATGAGTGAAGCACTGTGGTGGAAATAAGTGCATCTACTCGAGTACTGTACTTAAGTACAGTTTTGAAGTAACTTGTACTTTTAGTATTTCCATTTTCTAATACTTTATGCTTCTACTCCACTATAATTCAGAGCCAAATATGTAAATATATTGTTTTTATCCACATGGATAAAATTCACAAGCTAGTATGTAAAGTAATTAAAATTAGCCCCACCTTTACCAGCTGCAACATTAAAGTGATGTACACAGTAATGCATCAATAATTATCATCATCTGCCCTCATTAGCAAATGTTAGCATGCTAACACGCTAAATTAAGATGGCAACCATGGAAAACATTACCAGCTAACCATCAGCTGACATTTTTATTCTGAGCATGTTAGCATGCTGATGGTAGAATTTAGCTAAAAGTACCACTGTGCTTAAGTACAACCTCACAGAGCTGCTAGCATTGCTGTAGATTCTTCCTCATCTTGTCCTGATCTTCCTGATCTTCATCTTTATTATTGAAAAATACTCAACACATTGTGAATACATACTTTGTCGATCATATTTACATCCAAAAATCTGTTCATACATACATCACTCATAGTCCATCCATAAATCAACACTAAACCACATAAACAACCAAAATACAAAACCAGATGTGAAAAACAAGCAGCAGCAACAGTCTTTGTCACAGTCTGAAAAAGGTCAATAGAAAAAAACACAACTCTATTAACACAAAATAACAATACATCTATAAAACTCCTGACTATCAATAGTCTACTAATATACTAATAGTGAATATAAAAGGTCAGACAAGAACAACGGTGAAAATTCATCTTTTCAGTGCTTTGACATTGAGGTAAGCAACATCTTCAAGCAAAAAAGGTATGCTAAAAGCGATATGTAGTTGTTACTGCCTAATAAGCCATCTCATGAAATCTAAAAACAATGTGTCAGAAGTAGGACATCTTTGTATACAGTGTTGTACTATAGTTGTAATATTTAGTTCAGACCAATGAAGTAATGTAGATGTAGCAAGAATGAAGATCAAATAAATGAGACTGAAGCATCTAACTGCACTGATTTGCATGAAAACAAGTGGTAAACTCATTCTCAAGAAACTTTACAACTCCAGTCTCTACCACAGCTGTTATAACCGCAGGATTAGTCACTTTTAATTTAAAAGAATCCCATGATTGCAATAAATGTACCTTTCAAAGTGTGTTTTTCAGCACTGAGAATTACAAAGCCAACTGGCCACATCAAGCCACGTAATGATTACAAGGCCGTCGTCATAAACCTCTGCAGACGCATGGCGTCCTAAGATGTGGCTGACAGTCGAGGGGACATCTCTTGGTCTGACTACGATTACAGTACAAAGAGACAAGACAGGAAAATCTTTATTAGCATTTTAAAAATAAAGAAAACCACCCGTGTGCTTTTTCATAAATGCAATTAGACAAGCCACTGCATGAGGTCAACCATCTTGATTTGACTGGCCTTTCAGTCATCTTATAGCCAAGCTGCAGCAGAAGGGTAGTGCACCCCTCAACTTTAGGGATTAATCAACATGGTGTCATGAGGAAGCCACCACATAAAAACAGAAAGACATTATAATTTAGCTTTTTAATGGTCAATGGACAAATATCAAACTTTTATCTGCGCAGGGAACTGCACAGCATAGCTGTAAATTCCCTACAGCGATGGATACGAAACAGTGACCTCTTCTGTTTTGCATCAGGAATGGGATGCTGATTCTCTGTGTGATATGTAGCATTTTATGAATCTATGAAATTGAATAATCTGACCTCTGGGGTTGACTATAAGAGGACAGGCACAGCATATACTGTATACTGGGGATGCTAACAAGGTCATGAATGGCAGGTGTGCAGGTAATAGGCAGGAGCAGGAAATCCTCCCATAAACCAGTGGCGGAACTATGTACATTTACTGAAGTACTGTACTTAAATACACATTTGTGGTACATTTCAGAGGGAAATATTGTACTTCTAACTCCACTACATTTATTTAACAGCTATGGTTACTAGTTACTTTTCAGATTAAGATTTTACATAAATATGATATAATCATTTTATAAAATAAGATGCATTATTATAGATTAAACTACCCAACAGTATATGAAGTAGTTCAGGCTCCACATCAGCCAACTAAGTTAAAACATCGGTTAGTACCGCTTACACATTAATTAATCAATAATGATCCAATAATATAACACTGACAGGGGTCATTCTTCATAATGAGTACTTTTACTTATACTTAATACTGTTTAATACTACTTTAACTACATTTTGTTGCTAAAAATTCTGTGCTTTTACTTTAGTAAAATTTGGATTGCAGGACTTTTGCTTGTATTTTTATAGTGTGGTATTGCTAGTTTTACTTAAGTAAGTGATTTGAATACTTCTTCCACCACTGCAATAAACACAGTGGCGCTATGTGTTAAAGAGAAGATTTGCCTTTTTTTTAAAATTTAAAAAATTTAAATATTTTTTAAATTTAATTCCATTTGTTTTTATTATAAAATGTCGTTTTTCCAAAGTCTCTTTTTATTTTACAATGCCAGTTTTCCTAATGGCTGTTTTTGTCTTTGTCAGTCAATCAAAAAACAGTTATGTGATTGTTTGCTCAGTTCACTCCGAAGCAACAACCAGTTTATGTTGGGAATGAGAAGGCTGTATTTTTGATGCAATGCTATCATTGGCGTAAACACAGCCTAAGTCAGCGATACAGAAACTTAGGAGAAATTTGCAAATTATTAATATTAAATACAGCATTACTATTAATTTGCTTTTTTTGTCCATTTGGGACCAGCGACACAAGCTGTAAACATAACCTTGACATATAAAGCTGGTATGGCGAAAGTTGCTTACTTACACCAGCAGCAGACACAGAGCAACATTAGCATTCGTTGGAGTTGTGTTTGTGTCCACCTGATGACTGTAAGTCCATTATTCACTGTCCTTTTGGCTCTGTTTTTGGTCTTCACCAGCTCCTGAGAAAAGAATCTGGCTCTTTAGCTGCTAAATGCTCCACTACGTTCACCAGCTAGTCTCTAACTGTGTCTGTCTGCTGTTTGGTGCTGGGCAGGTTGTGCACACTGCACAGTGGATTTATCAGAGCTTTTTCACTGAAAACAGCTGCCTGCTGCTGCTGCTGGGAATGAGGTTGATGAGAGCGAAATCTCTGTGGAGCAGAGTGGAACTACAGAGTTGATAATAATTCTGTGTTGGTTCGTCACTACAACTGACACTGTTCACATTGCACAGGTTCATTTGACCAATGTTAATATGAACATTTGTATTAGTGCAGCTTTATGATACAAGTAAAGACCAGCACATTTTACAGAGGTGACTTGCAATGTGCAAAAGTGCAGAATAACTTTATTGTAGTGCACACTAGTGACCACAAATCCATGAAAGTTTCTGGAAAATGGAAAGTTGATAAAGTTGACCATTATTTTACTGGTTAAAATAAGAATGTTAGCAGAACTCTGGTAATATCAGCAGGGAGTGAGCATGAAAACAAACATGCTGCTCTCCCTGATTAGTTTGTGCTGGGACAAATAACGACAGTGTATAAATATTGTTTGTTAAATACTGTAAAAAATATAATAGAATAATAATAATAAAAAAAAAAGATTAAAATATTGTATGTGCTTGCTGTGGAGGGAGAAAGGTGACTGAATCCTCCAGAACTGGTACTTGACCCAGCAGATCTTCATCTCTCCTCTCTGGGTGGGAGAGGCCGATTAAAGGTTTATGTTGGCAGTATGAAGGCTACATTACATCATATGTATTTGTGTAGTGTGGTAAGATAAGCAGGTCATAAAACTGAAACACAGTAAACACAGTGGAATATGGACTTCAAAAGTGACAGTTACTGATCAGGCTTGCTAGATGTAGTGGAGATAAACCAGCTGGACTCACCTCAGACACCTTTTTTTCTTTCCCAGATTACAAAAATCTGTATTTCCAGGAACAAGATTCACTCTCTACATTAAGCAAGCTAGGTTTAAAGTGTAAAATTATTCACATTACACATTTAGAATGGTTTTAAATGTCAGATGATTAATATTATAAATTCCCAAAATACTGCAAAGTGCAAATGCTTTTGTTGTATAACAGAAAATAATGTGTTTCAATGTATTTTCTCTTCAGTATACGTTGTGTTACATAACTGAGCAGGATCTAAAGTGACCATCTTGGTTAAATAAAGCTCAGACATTTTAAGGGGCACTCCACTGATTTTACACATTAAGATCAGTTTACCAGATATTGTTAGTGCTCAGCCTGTGAAGACAGTTGTATAATGTCCTCTGAGGCTCTGGTGGAGCTTTGTCAAGTCTGAGAAAACAACCACTGATGACGTCACAGTGATGTCATCAGGTTAACTCAGCTTGGCTTGGAGACTACACATTTATAACAGAAAGCCTGGGTTACAAACTGGAGGTGTATTGTTGGACAAAAATGGGCGTTTACCAGGCAGGGAGGGTGTCATGAAAGACTCTATGGAGTTGCATTATTGGAAAGGGCAGGATCCAGTGTTTTGTAGCTTGAACCATACTAGGGACTAAAAGTCAGGATATCTCTTAAATTGCTAGAATTAAGCTTAAGTTGCATCATACTTTGAGACACATTACTTATGAGACACATTAAAAGTGGAAAATGACATGAAAACACTTTTTTTCAATAACTGGCTGATGATGTTCACCAGCTAGAAATCACACCGTAGTAAACTTTATCCACCTTCGTCCAGCTGTTGAGGTTGATTTCATTTGACATTATGAGAAGGAGGGCATTAAATCATGCACAATGCACAATGTCAAGGATGACACCATAAAGTCCAAGATGTTTTTCCATTGGGGTCCAACACAAACCAACACAACATAAGCTGACACACAGAAGCCTGGGGCCGATTATTATTCCAGCCAAGTGCCGGATGGTTTGGGGGTGTGTGTGCACTGATGGGAACTTGGAGGTGACAGGGTACATGGGGGTGGTCAATACAGGGGTCAAAAGGGGCCCAACCAGTGGTGGAAGAAGTACTGAGATCATTTGCTTAAGATTCTACTTAAGTAGAAGTACAGAAGTATAATCAGCAAAATGTACTTAGTTAAAAGTTAAAAGTACTCATTCTGCAGACAAATGGCCCATGTGACTGATATATTATCATATTTGACATTATTAGATTGTTAATACTGATGCATCAATGTTTAAACCGCACTTTACTGTTGTAGCTGCTCAAGGTGGAGCTACTTTTCACTTTATATGCAGTTCGCTTTAGACCAGTGGTTCCCAACTTTTGGGTCTGGCCCCTCCAATGGGTTGTATGATAAATCTGGTTGGTTGTGAGATGATTAATGGGATAAGAAACATGAAATACTGATACACAAATTTGTATTCATTTTTCAGACTCAAATTTTTGTATTTTGTGAAATATTGAATAATTTTACCTTTTTGGGCCTTGAACATTTTTTGCAACCATCTGAGTTTAGAGGTGAAATCACACTTTGGTGGAACTCAAAGACATTTGAAATATGAAAAGTGGCCTTAATTAGACACTGCTTTTTTGTGAGGGGTCACAGGACACAAATGTTGGGAACCACTGGTTTAATCTTTAAGAATGCATTGTATTTCCTAAATTTATCATATGTTTTTCATTCAAAATCTTAATCTGAAAAGTAACTAGAATTTGCATTTCCTAAAGAAAATGTGTGTGAGAGCTGGAAGCTGTTAGCTGCTGCTCCAGCAGCAATTTTTGAAATAGTACTCTTCAGCTAGGAGTAGTGGTGCTGCACTTCACCACTGAATACATTGATACTCAGCCAGAGCAGGGATTTGAACTACGGATCTTGGGGTCTAAACAAACAAGATGTTTCCAGCTCTCACACTAGTAACTACAGTTGTGGAGTAAAACGTATGGTATGTTGCTCTGAAATGTAGTGGAGTACGTGAAGTATAAAGTACCATGAAATGAAAATATAGTAAAAGTACCTCAAAATTGTACTTAAGTACAATACTTGAATAAATGTACATATAGTTACTTTTCACCACTGGACCCAACAACACATTTTTCCTCAGGCACCCCTTAACAGATAGCTTATACCTATATCATTAATAAAACATTACAAAACATTCAAACAGTAAATTAGAAATGTATAATAAGTTTACACTTCCAAGTTTTCCATAATTTTATGTTCTTTTTTAAAATAGTGCTGGTTACTTATTATTTCAATGTGCAAAGGTAATTTATACCAATTTCAGGTACCATACAACCTGATGGAACAGATCTATTCCCAGATGTTGGTATGAAACCTAGATAAGCACAAGACATCAATACTAGCTTTAGTCTGGTGGGCATGAGCTTGGTGTTCTGTACAGCGCGCACAACAGGTTCACTGTATCCAGCAGATCCTCCTGCAAACAGATCCGAACTAAAAGCAGAGTGCTGCGTTGTTTTGGTCCGGAGCTGAGCAGTACTGTCAGTAGGCAGTCAGTATACCGGCTGTGTGACTGTGCGTCCTCGCTTTGCGCACCCTTAAAATATCCCTCACCAAGTGCGAGGATCAAAGGGGTCAGCAACACCGCCATGAATCCCGCCCCGGCATTTAACCTAAAGCCTCACAGAGGAGGAGCGTACACTGTGAGCAAAGGGCCCGCGGCATTCAGAGCTGTGCAGAGGAGAGAGGCTGGCTCGGGTTTCAGAGACGCGCACTGACGGCTGACTTGTAGCACATAGTTAGATCGCTCAGAGGAGAAGCAGCTAATGGGACAAACAGAGCGGAACGAAGAGGAATAAGAGTCCGTCCCTATGAATCAGAAACATCACTGACAGACTGATGACAATCTACAGAATCTCTCCTACTATTCTAACTTTTATGTAGTTGGTCATTTGAGTGCAGCAAGGTAGTTTGGAGACAGTTTGAAGAAGACATCTGCAAAGCAGAGAGAGACCGTCTCTCATAAGCCCCAGAGTTGCAGGTCGTCAGGATTCCTCTTCTGCTGCTCTTCACCTGATGAATATAGGGATTTCCGTGTGGATAAAACCAGAGTTAGATGTCTAATATGGAAGAGGGTCAGAAGTGGGGTGTCGCTGGTACACCGGGTGAGGAGAGGAGGACTCGCGGTGAACAACAGCAGCAATCTTCAAAGCAGCCGCTGTGGAGAAATTGGAGAGATTTGTCTGGCGTTGCGATTTGCATTGCAGTATCTGTTCTGTGCCTTGGAGTTTGCATTGTGGTTTTTGTGCGGACCTCGGAGTTGCAGTCCAGGATAGTAAGTCTGGAGCAGCAGCAGCAGGACGCGCAGGTCTCCGCGTGGATGTTGTCTCTGGAGCAGGTGGAGCCTGTTATCATGGGCCGACTGGACCAGATCCTGGAGGAGGTGAGGCTTTACTTAAAAACTAAATCTAAACGTTTTAGAAACAGCAATATGACATCTGATGTCTGGGGAAATATTACTTAATACAGTTGGCTATTTGTTTATTAAAAGAGAAGAATAGCTTTTTCACGATTGAACTATAACTTGCCCTTCACTCATTCTACAAGTTGTCTGCACAACCCCTTACAATCCCCTTAATTAATCCTTAATTTACCCCTGAAAACACACCAAACACCTATCCAGACATCCCGTAATTTGTCCATTAATTTGAAAAGATAAAAACTAAACCCCTTGAAAACACATTCATTTCAAAAGCCCCCTAATTAACACGTTAAGCACATTTTAAGGCGTACTTTCATTTTAATGTATGTATTAATTCGAAGTTTTTTGACAAACCCATTAATTACCAATTTAAGGTGTTATCAAGGTTGAGATGTTGGTTTATCTTAGGGGTCTTAAATATGTTCAGGTGAAAATTAATGATATTTTCAGCTATTCTTAATCAGTATTCAGGTATTGTATATGTTTAAGTCAGATTTGGGGTAAATGAATGCATTGTTATATGTTTCAGGGTTTTAAGGGATTGTCTGCACTGTTTAAGGGATTTTTGAGGGGTAAAACCCCCTGTTAGTTTATTTGGTCAATTTGAACCTTGTTATCAATTTTATGGGGTTTTACCCTTAAAAAGCCATAACATCATTGTTAATAGCATAATAATGGGGGGTCAATTTCATAGTGATATGCTGTATGCTGCAACTTCACTTAGGACTTACAGCTTTAGTTCATGTCACTTTGACTGGATGGTGGATAGTGTCAGATGGATAGGAAAGAAGGACAATCGGGACTTGGTCCACTATTTTTTGATATAGTCTTGATGGAATAAGAACTGTAATTAGTCTACTTTAAAAGAGGTTTATTAGTTGTGGAAGGAGCTGCTCACATATCTTCAGTACGTGTTATAAATACCTAATTAACTATTATTGCTTTCTAATGATCCTTTTGAAAAACTGTGTGACAGATTTTTGAAGTGGCATCAAATAACTTGTTAGTTATAACTTAGTTCATTTTTCGAGACTTGGCAAACCCAACCTTGTTCTTCTTAATGTCTTCTAACTAATGCTTTATTAACCATTAATAAAGCCACCACTACTTATAAAGCCTTTATAAAGGGTGCCTTATTAGAAAGTGTTACCAGAATGTCTTTAATCAAAGATGGACAAATTCAACAATGTTCTGTGCATCTATGAATTAGACCTTTACCAAGCAAGTTGTACATGTGTTATAAGTATCATGTGCTTCTTCACATGATAATGTGTGAAGAGCTCTCTCTGGCCTTTCCCATCTGCTGCTCCTAAACTCGCCCTCTGTGCTGCCCTTTCATTGACCACTTCCACAGCTACACTAACAAGCTCTTCCACAGTGATTGAAGTCCCGCAGGGTCCCTGTTTTCCTTTCCTCTGTTTCCACCATTCCATCCCTTTCACTAGGGCTAGTATAATGCACTTACCACAAGAAGAAAGAGCACAGGGTGCCTACTGCTAGGGATGATGGCGGTATTGCACTCTGTATACGTTAGCCTGAGTTGAAATTTTATCAGAGCAAATATCAAGTATCAAATATCAACAAATTCCTTAAGATACTCTGTGTTTGGAAGACGATAAAAGGTGATAATTTGATGAGCTGACTGATTATTTATGAGACACTTTGAAGGAACCCAACATTTTGGGAAATACACGCATTGTTGTGTGATGAGAAGATCGATACCAATCTCAGAGCTGAAGTCAGGATGCATTCAGGGTTATAGCCAGGATGCCAAGATTTAAGAAGTACTGAGCGCAAGAGGCCAAGTCTCCTGAACCTCCATCCTCAACTGCCATAATGTACGTAAACATTTCTTGACAAATAGTGTATCCATCTGCCTGGCACCTCTGTGCAACGTCTTTGTATAGCCCAGGTAGCCAGATATGGTCGGTGAGCAGAGGCTTTGGTTTTGGTCTCTGTACAGGCACCAAACCTGGCAACCTCACTGTGACAACAAGACAAGGAAGCACACACAGTCACTGAGCCTAATGTTCACCAAAAAAAACAGCTTGTATCTCCCCCTGGCTTGTCATTTTAATTTCTGTTTGTGTATGTATTAAACAAGTTAGAAGCAGTGTGTCAATCAGTGAGCATTAGAGGTGTTGGTAAATGTATTTTTGAACGTTGGACAGAGCCAGGCTAGCTGTTTCCCCCTCCAATGTCCTGAGCTCCATTCTTAACATACAGACATAAGATCATTATCCATCATCTTATCTCACTGAACTATTTCTTAAAACTTTTGATGATGCACAGCCCAAGGCCATGTCAGTTATGAGTGGACAAATAAGACTGGATATATTCTGAATAACTGTCAATCAGAAGACAGCACTTAAAAATTGAAAAGCAATACAGTTCAATAAAACACATCAGACACACAGAAGTTGAGATGACAGAAGAAACTCACAGATTTAGATGCTGTTTAGATGTGTTCACAAATAGAACATAGTGAGATTGATGTACAAAAGGACACACTTATATCCAATCAAAGGTGTTGGTGATAGAGTCCTGTTTGAGTGTCTTGCTCTGGAGCGCCTCTGTGGGGCCCAGGGAGGAGGATCTCTCCATCTTCATCTCCAGACGGGCCTGGGGCGATGCAGCCTGCCCCTCTGTTTAGCTCTGTGTGTATAAATAGTTATTATTAATGGGACACAAGCACAGATGTGGCCTTTTGTAGAGAGAGACACTCTATGGTACTTTCACCCAACACTGTCCAGAATCCACCTCCCTGTCTCCTTCAATGATGGCCAGTTTCCGCTGTTATGGAAAATGTGCCTCGTTGCAGCAGCACAGAGTTGGTCCTTATTATTATTCCAGTCAAATTTGGATCACAGCAGAATCCATTAGCTTACTGAATAATGTTACTAGTAAATTTTGTTCACAGTTATTGTGCCTGGGTATGAGGCTGTGTAGAGGTTTTGTGTTTTCCCACCGTACCATTAACAATAAATAACAATGATATACACTGTTGCACTGAAGGACCATGTCACCTTCCTTCATCACCATGAACACACACTGTAGTTTATTTGGACTCAGTCCCACATACACCGTCTTGCTGCACCAAATACTCACTAGAGCACCAAATGTGGATTAATCCTCTGCTGAAAATAGTCCCCAACAAATGCACTATTTCCTCCTGCTTGAGTTTCATTTGACGGAAACTACAGTGACCAGCTGTTTTAGGAAATTAGAGCTTTTTTGAAATGAAACTATAAATTTGTGGGCTGTTTTGAAAGATTTACATCTTCAGTAGGAACCAATGGGCTTGGAGTTGAGAGCCACAGAAAGGGTTGGGAAGTTAAAAAGTTTTGACAGATGGACTACCACATTGGTGGTTTTGGTCTTTTCCTGGGATATGTTGACAATTAGAAAGATATTGAATAATGCTATCCTCATGCTTTAAGTTGTGCAACCCCTTACAATGGACATCAAGTCTGGATTAATTTTTGTTAAAGTTGTATTAGTGTTGGGTATTAATGAAGTTTACAATACAATATTGATGATATAGGTTTATACCCATTATGGGGCGCTTGGACAAAAATTATTTGTTGGGGTGGAAATCAAGCATTACATTATAAGCATTATCTAACTGTAATGTTAAGTGTGTGTGTATAGCCTGACCCCCATTCCCCCCGACCCCCCCCTCAGTCTGTTGTTATCTCACCCCAAACATGGCCCCTTTAACATTTAAAATTAACCACAAAGTGCTCTCTGCAGGTCTGGTACAAACCTGGTGCACATAGTGAGTGCAGAAGTGCAGAGGCATGATGGGAGCCAGAGGCCATGTTGTGAGGTGTAGAAATGTGAAAAATATAGTCTCCCCCTGCTCCCCACAGAGCTGTCACCCAATACACTGTGAGGTCTACGCATACATTCACGCAACACAAACACAAATACATGCATATACATGTCTACATCTTCTATGATGTGTGTGTGTGTGTGTGTGTGTGTGTGTGGGAGTATGAATGACCCATGTGCTAATCAGACAGCCTAATGCAAACAGCACACTCAACTAGAAGTGCCCGAGCCACCTCTGCACTTCGTCAGAGCACAGTTAGTGATGGCTGCACACACACACACACGTGCGCGCAAACACACACTGAAAGTCACTTCTTTCACCTGACCGGAATGATACATTACAGTTGAGCTTGAGACTAAACAGGCTTGCTGACAGTTGTAGATATTGTAAAGATATGCAGCACTGTAAGGATTTATAAAGAGCCCTGTATGTATTTGAAATGAAAACATCAGATTGCTGTCAAGAAGAAAAGAATCATTAAGACATTTCATGACACAGTATTAAATGCTTTAGGACTGTATGATTGATGATACCCATGTGCTAATAGTGTGCCTGCTAGATAAATCAGCTGAAGTCAAAAAGGGGTACAGAATTCACGCTACAGCTACAAGAGGCCTGAAAAACCCATAGTAGCATCTCTGTTGGATAAAACGTATAGAGAGCTGAAGTCCTGACAACAGATGAAAGTCTAGCTGCTTTTCCACATGTTCTTTAACTCAGTAAAATCTCTCATTAAGAGTTTCTTTCATTGGTCTTTTGGGGGTTTATCATTCATAAATGATTATCTACTAAAACACTTGCTAATTTAAAAAAAATCCCAATAAGACTTTCAGTGGCAGTGTATGAATCACCATTGTAACTCTTCTAATGTAATTTTTTCAATTTTTAGCTGCAATCTCTGCTGTCTAAAAAATACCCTACACCCTCTTCATTTACATTCTCATTAGCTTGCCAATCATTTGGATCTATCGAAGTCCGTGGCTGACAATATTAAAATTGATTCACTTAAATTTACTTTATTTTACCTGGATAATCCACTCAGTATCAGTATTGTTTCCAGGGAACCCTGGGTACATATAATCATAACAAATAACGAAAAACAATTAGACAAAACATATCCAAATGAAAACATCTCAAAATGATAAATAAAATTACATAAAATTAATTTAATGAAATCATTAAATCAAGTTGAAATTTCATTTTCCATTTGTCCATGCATTACAATATTTAAATAACATTTTTAACTCCTCCTTTTCATTTATATTTTCACATTTGAAAATTCATCATTACTGCCAAATTCAAAATAAAAACTACACTGACAAATATATTTCAGTGTACTGCTAAGCATGACAGTGCTATAATAATAAATTGAATGTGAAATTGACTTGTCATTTTCATATTTGGACAATATGCAACCAGAAGGTGAAAACGAAATTGCAAACTGTACTTTTTGAATTTCAATTATGTCCTAACTCCTGGCTCATTCAAATAACAATGAAAAACAAACTTTTTATAATCATTTTCATAATGGTCAATTTCTGACAGAGTTCAGAAAAGAAGCCTGGATTTGAAGCCTTGGAAAATCCACTAAGAAAGTTTTAGTTTTCATTAAGAATGAGCATGAAAAAAGTTGTCAACATTTTAATTTTAGATTTGTTGTACATCACGTACACACAAATGATAAATTAAATTTCAGTTTGATAAAATTGCTTTAACACTGGGATTAATAGACTTCCATAGACCTCAGTCAAGCAGTCAAGCTTGTGACATTTAACCCCTGACGGTCTTGGGCTTGTGAGAAATTGTTGTTATGGCTCACTAAAAACAGAAATATTACAATGTTGTTGGATAACATAACCTTTCTGGACAAATGGAGTGAACCACACAACGTAATGTTGGGCAACGGTATGTTTGGCATATACATTTGAGTAATTTGCATTATTACAAATGTCAGTGTGATTTTTTTTTTTTTGTTTTTTTTTTTTACTTCTGGAACAGAACCAGGAATTTCTGGTTTCACTTCAGCTCTCTATGAAGCTAAAAAGTGAAGGCCATGACACCTCAACAGGAAGTGTGTGTAGCCGCAGTGTCAGGTCTTAATGTTAATTTAGAGTACAGTAGAGTAAAAGGGTTTGTCATCCTTTTAAAATAGAATGTTAAAACCACATCAAAAACTCTGGCATCGGGTTACCACCTCACACACACATGCACACACACTTCACCCGCTTACCCAAACAGATTGAGCAGCCTAGCTGCTCTACATGTATATGCTATGCATCATAACTAGTCTGTAGGATATCATGGTATGACGTTGCTAACAAACACAGAACACCCCTATTAGGATGCAGAGCTGAGTGAGCTCAGCTACAGGCAGAAGTAATATCATTGGTTGAGTTAAATTTGAGTGAGCGTGGCCAAAAAAAAAGGTTTAATCCTGACCCGATTGACACAATTTGCCTTTTTCTCAGATTAATTACTCAGTTAAATCAACACAGAAGTCATACACACACAGTACTGGAATCAGCAACTCACTCTTTCCAGTAATAGTGGTATCTCAGAAACATCCAAAAGTCAGTTTAGAAATTGTAGGAAAACATTTGCTCTCACTTAAGATAGTAGAGAGATAGATTTGAGTGCGTGTTTAGGAAAAACAATTGCATTCAAATAAAATGTGTGGATTTAGTATTTTTTCACCAAAATTATATTCTTGACAGTGTGGAGAATTCTTTGAAACAGCATTTAGAGCCCGAGAGTTGTTGTATGGAACCCCAAAATGTTCAATATTAAATAACTACAAAAGGCATTATGAATCATAGATAATCATATGAATATGCACACTTCATATCATTTATATATTTTACAATACCAACAACTAACAATTTGTGAAATAATTGAAGAAATTATTAAAAATTGTTTTAAAAAAAGTAAATTGTTATTTCATCATTAATGTTAGTTGCTTTTCCTCAGTTGTGAGGAAGCAAACAAAGTAGCTTTTCCTGAAAGGTCCTCCCATAAAAAAATCTTGCGAACACAGATAGATGCTCCATATCAGTTTGGTCACAGGACGAGTGTATGGCTTTCTTCAAATAGGTGAGTAGATTGGAAAAGTACTCCTCCGCTAAAACTTCTACTCTTCTTGTTGTCGTGTTATCTGACAGTGGCACCTGCTTTAATAGCTTCACAACCGTTTTCTTGTTTTTCTCATTGTGACTTAAAACTTCACCAACCATATCAATTGCACATATTTTAATCAACTCAGCATCAGCAAATTGGCTTCTTAGCTTTAGCACGGTTCCATGAAACAGAAGCAGATGTTGATTTACAGATAATAGAAACCGAGTGCTTGTATGATGTTATCACATTTGCTATTTTTTGTTTGCGGTGATCTGATTGTGTAGGGTATAGTTGGCATTAAAACTGGCAGCATGCATAGTGTTGAAGTGCCACTTAGATTATCTGCTTTGCAGACAGCTACCATCTACATGCATATCAAGCATGTCAGTTTAGCACTGGTGCAGTAAAATAAAACAAAACTGGTCAGTCCAGTCAGATTCGAACTGACGGTTTTTCTGGTTGACTTTGCGCTTTTTCGCGCAGGCCATGTTGTTCTTGGTTTAGGACAGTTATTGATCATCTGTGACTTACTGGTAATACTTATCTGGTGAATGGCGCTGTCTAGTCAAGTGTACAGTGTGGGATGAGGTAAAAATAAAGTAGGGCAGCGCGCACTTTATTTCACATGTCATGACAGGTGCGTTCATGTAAGTGCCAATGTGTCAGTGCGGGCCAGACATTTGGCTCTCGAGGGAGTGAAAAGGTAGCAAAAAAACACAAGTTATTATAGTCTGTATGCTAGCTTTTTAAAGCATTTGTATTTTTGTCTTCCAGCACACTATATACTCAAAATCAATGATGATATTTGTACCAAAAGGGCAATTGGTTGATTAAAAGGTCAGGGTTAAGACACTGCTGCTTCCAGAGTTCCTTCTTTGCCAGTCACAGATTCCTGCTATCTAACTTCTATGTTAAATACTGGCTCTGGCTTTGCTGATTGAAGTTTACCTCAATTTGTGAGATTATTGTTTCCTACAGAACAAAACAAGTGTACAATTTAGGAAGCACAGTCATTAGACTGTAGGACAATGTATATGTGAAGACATGAGTTAAAGGCTAATGACAGTCTTTGAAGTATGGTCATTACATTTCTCTCCCTCTGGCAGGCTCTGCTGCTATGATACAACAAACTGCTATTGTGAGCTTTGATGTGGTTATAGGTGCAGCTCTTTTTGCTAGAACTGACTTCTACAGTTGAACTGAATCTCCACTCTGCATTGTCTCTCAGAAGCTCTGGCTGCACGGCTGGATTAGTCTTACTAAAGACCTCTCCAGTTGTGAGTGGGGTCTGCCAGTATCAACTAAATAGATTCCTGGAAGTATTCATGAATAATATAAAGTGGGTTAAGGGAAAAATGTCCTACAATTGATTCCGCATGAGACTTTTGAATGACGAGAGCACTTAACTTTGGAATCCTCGGTTATTTTGAGGCAGTCATAGATTTTTAAGAGTGTGCTTCATAGCTAACCCCATACTTGTGGAATAAAATACTCACGGAAGGCCTGTAGGACATACATTTGTTTTTAGTTGTTCTTGCAGTTTTATCTACATTTGGTTTCTCTTCAGCCTTTAAGATTCTCTTCTGCCTTAATATGCTTCAACCAAAATGCTTGTTGGATCATCTAACAGCGTGTGAAACCCCCTGCAAAATTGGGTTCAGGCTCCATCCAACAATTTTTGTAACTTTTCGAAACATGCATTTCACCCCACTCTATGACGGCAGGCTTTAGACGTGTTCAGATAACGTTTTGTACACAGTCATCCATTTACAAGAAAAATTGGCCAAACAAATATTGCATCATTTTCCCCTAAATGATTCCTGATTTGATCCATGGCAGTCCTACAGGCACACAGAGGTAACAGGCAATACCCAGAATACTGCAGCAGTGCTCAGAATGACAGTGCCTTCATGACATCCCCTTCAGCACCTGTTGCAGGCCTCTAAACAGCCCGTGCTGGCATTCCTCTGCTAGTAACCATCACCAGTGGGACTGACTGCTATGCTGTGAAGAATGTACTTGGATGGTTTTGTATTCTGTTCAGGGTCAAATCACACAAAGGCTTTTGTTGATCTAATGAGGTCAACTGTCACACTTGGATATCTCAAGAAAGACTTAAAGGTGTTGGCAGGCCTTGTGCTAAACAATAAAACAATAACAAATATAGAGTTTTTGGTTAAAATTTTCTGAGGAGCAGGCTAACACACTGGCACATTTTCAACACATTATGTAGACTATAACGCCTGGCACACACCTCCTACCTGAGCAGCACGTGTGTGTCGCAGAACCTCTTGTTTTTCATTTCGGCGCCCATGTTAACAGGTTAGAGCAGCCACACAGCCTGCGTGAGCCACGTGGCTGCAGCGGCACGTCATCTAGGGATTCAGCAAAAATAGACAGTGAAAATGAACTGCTGATAGTTATATTGACATAAAACCAGCAACATTACACCTTTCACTACAGTTTCAATGTCTATATCTGTAGAATGTCAGATATGTAAAAAATATACATTTTTTTCTTTAACACTTACAGTTGAACACACACCTTTTTCTGTATAAGCTAAATATAAATGAAATTTATAATTAAACTAAACTAAACATTCTTTTATTGATGGCCATTATCAAAGGCAAACTCAATGTAGGAAGAAAGGGCTGGCAGCAGCAGCGCCGCAGCAGCAATTTGTTGTCCATGTTGGCTTAAAAGTTGAGCTTGAAAGTTCACCCCCAACATGGGAAGGAAGTCCTAAAAGTGCTCAGAATCATGGAGTTTTAATATGTACAGTTCCATACTCCATCTGCTAAAAAACATGTAATACAGTCAAAAACTCTGGAACAAGCGAGTAAGTGGACCTTGAGATTGTTTTGTCAACTTCTTTTTCCAAGGTTGGGAGTGGACTGTCATGCTCATAGTCAATCCCAAATTTAAATTTGATACTTTGTATTGGATATATATTACTGTTGTTATCATCCTGGTTTTCATTTTAGGATCTTAATTAAGTTTTTGAGACTTTTCTAATTTTACAAGGATATAATTCTGGGGAAAATACTTTTTGTTTTTTTGGCATAAAATGGTAAAATGTTAACATATTGAATATCAGCAGAAATGACTGCGTTATTTATGACATTTGATAGTTTGAATATTAAGGGCTCCATGGATAAATGTGAATTGTGACATTTCATGTTAGGTGCAACATGATGTTAAAATGTCAGTGCACATTCTTCTTCTGTTCCTTCTCGTGCAGAAGCTTGCAGCGCGACTACGGAAGACACGGGAGGTGAGGGAAGCTCCCCACAGCTGCCTGTGTCCCCCAGGTAAGTTCCGCACCCTCCATCCATTCACCCATCCACATGTTTCTCACTTTCTTTTACTGATTAATTCCAACTTCACACACAAAGGTCAAATACAAGGTCATCACTCAACGCAAGCTGCAAGTCTGAAAGTGTAGCTACATACACTGGTACAGGGTGTTTTGACATTCCTAAAGATGGTCACTACAATGCTCTTTTACACTATTCAATATTTAGACATGTCAGCGGTGATTCCTCTGTTCTTTCTCCTTATGAAAGGTTCTTATGTTGCTCTACCGTCAGGTTCGAGCATATATGGCTCAATAGCAGGGGTTGTAGTGGGTGGGGAGCTCAGTTAAAGCACTGTCAAAGGTCAAGAGAGATCTTCACCAACCATGACAATCATCAGTGGACATACTGTATTGCACTGCTGTGTTTCGACTTGTTGCCGTGAGAGAGTTTCATTTTTCCACATTATGCTTTGTTCATCAGTGCAGTTAGTGGGAAATGAGAGGGCTGCCTGTACACCAGGTTATCAACATGTGGCCTCTTTATAACACCACCGGAGTGTAATGACTTTTTTATGACTGAAAGCTGGATTTTGGTAACAGATGATTATTGAGAATGTGCTTATCAGCTTTTGTTGTCCAAGAGGTTAACTACAGCAACTACATAAAGAGACAAATGATACAACAAATAAAACGTCATGGAAAGGGAGGGGGTAGCTGAAATGGCTTTGATGGTTATGCCTCACCTTTAAACTAGTTTATAATAATGAGATATACATATGCAGTAATTTGTAAATTGCATTTTTTTTACTAGTGCTACACAGTTAACAAAAAGCATTTTTTTTCTCTTTGGCCACTTGTGTCATGTAGTGCTCTCTCTCTCTCTCTCTCTCTCTCTCTCTCTCTCTCTCTCTCTGTGCTAAGCTGACTGGATCTAGGCCTTATTCTCACTTGAAGAGTCAAATAAAGCAATCCAATCTGTTTTTACTGATATACAACTATCTATTGTATTTGATAGTGTACATGTCAGCTGGTGGCTTCACTCTGGACTTGTGCCCCTCAGCTCACTCAGACATGATTACAAGCTGAGGTGTATTTCCAGCTCAGCTGGCAGTCAGGGTCATTTTGTGTCATATTAGGTCATGATGCAAGCTGGTGTGATGAGGTGGCATCATTGAGGCATTCCTGGATAACCAGCCACATCACTGTGTTCTGCTGTCTGAGAACTGGAAATCGAGCATGGACTGTGCAGCTAGGCAGTGCACTAGCCAATACTTTACCTCCCTACGCCTGAGATTCATTGCCCTTGTCAGACATAATTAAATTGGCCTAAGGGGATTTATATAACTAAAAATATTCAATAACTGTTTGAGATTTGCATCCCAAACTAAAGCAGCTGAATTGCTATTTTGTTAGTATTTAACAGCTTCAACTCCAGTGAAGTTTTAGAAGACTCATGGGAGCTGTAGTTGTTGAAATAACTGTTTTATTTAAATTTTCAATTTTTACTGTCCAATGCAGTATACAACCATTTAGCTTAGAATATGGACAGAAAACTCTGGGGTACAAGCCTTTTTGTTTATTTTCTTCTGTGTGTGTACTGTGTGTGTGACAGCCTGTGAGAACAGGGGGAGGTGCCCGTCACCACACATTAGTACTAATTGATCTTGTCAATAGGATGTTAGTGTTTATCATGGCAGTAAGTGTCTGTGAGATGGCCCGTGAATGCCTGTTAAGGTGGCACATCTTCATCTTCAGAGGAGATATCCTTGTCGCTGCAGGTGTGGAAGTCTTTCAACTCAGAGCTACCAGATGGTCTGGCACTTTTACAGCTTCTTGTGACTTTCTGTCTCACAACTGCTAGAATGTGAGTCTGGGGGAAGGAGGTTTTTGTATTGTCGAGTTACTTGTCAGTCAAAACTGACTAACCACCTAAAAGCACTATTCTGTTTCTCTGTGGTGGATGTTTTAACAGGAAAAGAAACAGGATTTGCTTGCTGTATTAATTCCTGTTCACACTGGTCCTTAAAGGTTGGGTAGGCAGTATTGTTATGACATCATTGGGCAAAAAATCCATATTAACCATGCAGCATATTGTAATTCAAATGGTCTGAGAGCAAACCTCTACTTCAGCCCCTCCTCTTGGCTCTGTTTTCAGAAAATCAAGCCCGTGACGGGAGACTTTAGCCAATCACAGGTTATTTCAGAGAGATGGTGCGTTTGTATTGGCTGTTCTACAAATGCAGACCCTTCAGATGGTGAAAGCCTGATTCAATGGCGGAAAATCCTGCTGAAAATCCTGCAACTTGTGATAAATTTCCAGTACCTCCTTTGCCTACAGCGGTGTATAATACAAAACAACACATCCCGGCTCCACACGGAGCTTCGGGCTCATTATGTATGTGTGTGTGTGTGTGTGGTGTACTAGCCTCTCATCCCGCTGCTGGACGCCGTTACAGCTGCCTCTGAAGTCTGGGGCGCTCTGCTCTGCGGCCACAAAGCACTGGAGGGTCGTCTTTGAGAAGACAAGTCGCGGCGAGAGGGACTGGGGTCTCGGTGAGACTCACCCCATGGAGAGCAAGCCCTACGAGGCATGAGGTTTTCCAGGGGAACCGACTCCTTCTGCAGCCTGTCGAAGTTGTGGGTTTGGTGGGAGGGGCTTAGCGGAGTGATACGAGGCAGCAGAGAGAGAGGCGGAAGGTTTTGCATAGGTTGCACAGATTCCACAGAAAATGTGGACCTGACACTAAAAAAGGTTCTGTATTTATTTATTTTTAAATCTAAATGTTTTTCTTCCAGTTTTACTTATTCCCAGTTATTCCCAAAGTAGTCCATCTTAAATATATTGAGTCTAGAAATATTGGCTTCAGCCTATAAAATACTCACCATGTGTAAGTTTTGAAATTATAGGCTGTGAATTCCCACCAGGTTACTGAGAACATGTGTGTGCTCAATGCTACTGCCCTGGACATTGTATGGAGAGTCTATACACACAATATATGCAATATAACCATACAATTGTGAAATAATCCAATAACCTTTTTTTTTCAGCTTCTGAAATGTTATTTCAACCTGCTACTTTAATCCTGTTTATTGCAGGTCATTTTTATTTCATTCCAGTAGTTTTTATTTCAGCATGTCCAAAGTCTGTTTGTATTTCACAATGCAAATTCTGTTGCTTTGGTTTGAATGAGCAGCCAAAAGAAGTGGGATGAAATAACATTTTATATCACTGAGCTGAGTTTTAAATTTTTTTTGGATTATTTCACAATTTCATGTTTATTTTACATATGTTTTCTGTATTCATTCATAGTATTATTTATTATCTTTTGTCTGATTTATTTATTTAATATTGAACACTTCAGTCTCCATAGAAAGTATCCGAAACAGTATCAAGACCATGCAACACTAGAACTGTTCAAAGAAACACAGGATTTTAATACATATTCATGAATACTTTTTGGAGATTAAAATTCATTAGAATCAGTCCCTTCTAAGAACTTGCTATGGTCAAAATCATATTGATCTGTTATTAAAACAATTATCATGATAACAGTGGATAACGCTGACTTGATGATAATGCTATTTTTCTTTGCCCTGGCCCTTGTGCTGCAGTGAATTGTGGGATGTATTCATGTACAGATGGCTATACAGCGCCCTCCCAGTGCTCACCTGGCGCCTGCCAGTCAGCACCAACCGCACACTGTGTTCACATGGCTGTCATGCTTTTGATTATTTACAGTGCCCGGTGACTGAGAGGGCAGAATTCTGATGCTTAGATGGAGACACTGCAGACTGGAGCTCATGTTGTTTAATCACAGACAAATAAACTTGATTAAAGGAAATGGATAATCGGGAATGGGAAAAAGAAGGAAATAACTCATACGACAAAGAGGCTAGATGATTCAAACGCTGTAAACATGGTTTATGTGGAATTATTAACCCCCAAAACTAGTTACTAGTTAGGGCCTAAGATTGACGAAATTGACCAACATTGCATATCTTATGATATAAATGGTAGAACGGCATTTGACTTTCTGAGCATGTTTATGCTACCTATAAGATAAACTTTTTGGATTTGGATTTAAATGACCCGATAACCTTTTCTCTACCACCAATCTATATATAAGGTGATCATAAAGGTTTCTGTTAGTTAAGAGGAATATATTATTTCTGTGTAGTTCTCAGAACATAGCTGTTGTAGCTCTGGGCCAGTGTGTGTGTGTTTGAGTGTCATGGATGTCTGTTTCACTTGAAGGACACTGGGTATTATTCTGAGCTTGACATGTTTCTGAGCAGCCTGTGAAAAATGAACTTTGTAAGTTGCTAAAAGTAGAGCAGCAGAATGTGAGACACTTCAGGCCTCATAGGTGCCACGGAGTCTGTTGTCTTTAAAATGTTTATCATGACCATGAAACAGAGCAATAGGCCTAAAAATATGTGTAACATACGTGTTGCTTTAAGTGGATAGAGATGAATCACCAGACACATTGCTTATGGCCGAGTGGGCCTCATATCAACAGTCTGGGTATGTTGAGCATGCACAATCACCACATGGCCCTATTAGGGTTTGAGCAGGATAGGGTTTTGAGGGACAGTGATAATGGAGCAAAGCCTATGAGCCAGTTCAGGCAGACAACTGGAGTGCTCTGACACTCTCATGTAACATATTCCACTCTGTACATCACACATCCAACACACTCTTTGCTACAAGATGTTGTGTTTAAGCTGTGAGTGCTCAGCTTACTCTTATACTGCTGTTACTCACTGTGAGTATTTATATTGTTTATATACTTGCTTATACACGATGGCTATTTCACATATCCTGGTTCCTTCAGAGCTTTGGTGGTGTGCATCTTCAAACACTAAAGCTAGAAGTTGTGTCCCCAACATACAATTGAAGCCCATGAACGATGGGGGCAGTATATTAGGATGCAAAGTGAGGTCAGCAGCAGCAGCCATAACAACAATGGTAGAAAGTTTTGAAAAGAGACCAATAAAGCTTGTTCACAATAACTGGAAACAATTAGGAAATGATGCAGTTATAAAATACAACATTATCAATATTTCACTGTGGCCAGGGATGATTCAGCCTTGATCTGCGACCTTGGGAATATACTTTTTAATCCTCCAAGCACACACAAAGTACTCAAGCAAGTATGTGAACACTGCTGCTCATTTGTCTTAAGCTTTATTATAAGTATATGTGCTGTTAGCCTGAAATGAGCCCCACTTCCACCTCAGCATGCACCTGTAGTTTTCCTGGGTCTGTATGTTATCATCACTCCCCATTCTCTGTGCATACTACATCTTAACTGCAGGGAGTGACTGGGTCACAGCATGGAAGCGTAAATACTCATGTAGACATGTAAATACTCTGCATTTACATGTTGATAAACTATTCTGTGTAAGTAGATTAATTGATTTTTGTATTTTACTGTCTGAAATACATATCAGCTAATTTGACTTTTATATGACATTATCTAAAAACTTCCCATACACCAGTCTAACCCTTGTCTCTATGGCTTGGAACACCATGGTCAGGTTGACTGGATGAGTAAAACTATGTTCTGTATGTGTCACCTCTCACTCAGTATCACATGCCGACCAGCCATGCTGCCAAGAATAAAGATTCTTTCCTGAGGATAAGAATATTTCGCAGAGCCTTTGTTTTCATTGGCAGCCAAAGCATGATTTGTCAGGTTTGTTTGTTATAATGACCTGCATTCTTTTGGTCCTAATAAGTTCTAAATAACATATTTCCGTTTTGGGACAAATTAGGTAATTGGCCTGTGTACATCTAAATTTGGGGTTATAGTTAGGGTTAGAGTTAGAGTTACAGACTGTAACATGCTGGTAGTTTTGGTATGTCACCAGTGACACTTTATAACTTTTATGTGGTGCTCTCTGTAATGAATGCTTTAGCTTGTGCAGTAAGCTAGTAGTGCTAGCAGGGACCATTGACTCATGTTGTATTCTGTTACATCCTCCAAAATCCACAATTACATCCTGTTACCTTCAAAATTCTGGACCACGGAGCAGATCAAAAGACATTATAAACAGCTATTCTTTTACATCTCTTTCAGGCAAAAAAAATGCCAAATATATATGTATTAAAGTCATATTGTGTTACAGGATACTAAGTATACATTTTGCAGCTTTAAATAAACGTTGCAAGATCTGTTCAGCAATTATCAGAGGAAGTGAACCTCATCGTCACATAAACAGAGCTTGAGGATTGTTGTGTTTCAGGACAAAGGATACAGTGATTTATGGATGTGAACATACATGAGCAGAGTTTATCAGCCTCATCCAGGACTGCCATAAACAATGTTTGCATGTTTATTTAGAACACCATAGAGATAGCCCAATGACAAAACCCAGCAACAATTATTTCTGAGCAAAAACAAGCCCAATGTCATATCTGTTCAAACAAGCCACGTGAGTACAAGTTAGCGGTTCATCAGGTCAAAGTAAAGAGGAGAGGAACATGGCAGGGATGTGATGGCAGGCCCAAAGTCTGAGAACTGACTTGATTGCCCACATTGTTGTCAGGGAGATCCTCTTCTTGGATGAGAGGAAAGAGAAGAGAGAGAAAGGATTGTGAGACACCAATACCCCTCCTCCCTCTCCTGTCAATCGCATTTCTGCCTCAGCAAAGAAGCCCTGACTCATGGGATTTAGTTGCTTTGTGCCACAGCGTCACAATGCCAAAGGACTTCAAACAATGGGGGAGGACTCTGTGTATTGATGTGTATGAGGAGCCTTGCTAAAGTCTGGAAATATGTGGGTTTTTTAAGGCAGATACAGGAGCTGATAATCACAGTTTGAGATTATTGATCTATCCATTTTGTGCAAGCATTCATTGTTCTATTCAGAATTCTAGTGTTTTTATAGTTATAACTTGGGTTCTTTTTTCATAGTTTAATCCATCGTTCCAAATTATTTGGTGAGATCTGGGAATGTAGCAGCATTGTTAAAAAGAAATTGTTGTAAACCTCCATCACAGTATATCAACCAACTTCCTGATTCAAATTTGATCTGCTGTACCTACAACCGCCAGACAAGAACGTCAGTATTGGACAATTCTGCAGAACCCAGGATTACATTTAATGTTCAATGCCAAGTTTTTAAAATTCTTTCTTTGTACAATATCTGTGCATGGCAACTATGGTATGGTTAAGGTAAGGGGAAGATTGTGGTTATGGTAAATAAATTATGGTTAAGATATGGTTAGGGTGGGGTTGCCTAGGGGTTAAGGCGCTCACCATGAACCACATCCAGGTGGGGAACCTTTCCTGTCATCACTCTGCTGTCAGCTATCTAATAAAGGCATAAAAGAATGATAAATATAAAATGTAAAAAACAAGGTATGGTTTAGGTTAGGCAACTAAAACACTTGATTAAGGTTAGGGGAAGATCATGGTTACATTTATAAAAAGTGAACAGAATCCAGCATTGCTTAATGTCATTCTGTTATAACATAAATATATATTATGTAAACATATATAAAAATAATGTAATTCCAAGGGCTGGTGCGTAGTGTAGTTGTGTTCTATGTTTGTTTTATCCAGAATATTTTTATGCTTATGACAACACTTCTATCTTGAGACAAGCTTGTCATTAACACTATCGGCCCATCTCTACAGAGGACTGGCCAATGCCATGAACCCTCCACCCACACTGGGTTGGATAAAACATGGCAGGGCTGTGAGGGTGGATTATTCCTGGGTAAAAACAGGTGGATAGGTGGGGTTCAGCAGGAAAGAGGACAGGAGGTTTGGAGAAAGATTAAGGCCCTTTAAAGCCTGACACTTCTGAGGGAGGAAGTGGGCTTTGACAGTTTACCTGTCTGGGATCCCGGGGGAAGCGATGACGGGAGAACAGAGGCATGTAATCTGACCCCTTCACCCTGACCCCCCACTCCCCTCCACCCCCTCTTGGTGCTGCCCCCTTAACATCAATGATTCAAACTTCATATATATATATATATATACTGTATATACATCATATTGTCAATCGAATCATCAAACATCAAATGTTTTTTGCTGCGTCACCACACAGGATAACAGCATGGCAGGCTATAAGTCTTCTCCTAAAATTATTTCAATGCAAACCTAACTGTAACAGACCCTCAACATCACACCTCCAGCCAGAATCTTCAAAATTGGTGAATCAGATTCGATGTGGAAAATTTGGATTCAGGTGCAGTCCTAGTCCCCCCTTTGGCTGTCTCAGTTTACTTAATGCAAAATTCCCAGAAATTACATCAAAATCTGATCAGAGGTGTCCCAAACATTGGAGATGGACAAATGGAGGAGCAGACAGACAAACAGACTGAAGATGATCCATAGTATTTGTTCTGTATTTGTAGCTTCATCAAAACAAATCTTGTCACCAGCAGAACTGGCTCTACTCTCAGCCATTTCATACCAGAGCAGCTTAGCTGTGCTTGTATCTGAGATGTAAATAGCACACTGGTTAGGACAGGAGGGAAACCTGTGTAGACAGTGATATGCAGGAACAATGTGACTTTTTTATTGCCCCAAGATACAAACCCTGGACTGAGGGGCTCCGGTGCCAAAACGGCTGCCAGGGTGGTGGTGCAACTAGAGGGCAACTGGATCTCTGTCAGCAGGCAGACTGCTGACAGACCACTGCTGCCCACAGCCTGGGATCAAAGCGAGCTGCAAGCTTAAGTGTTTGTGTGTGTGTGTGTGTGTGTGTATTTGATGGGTGAGGTAGAGAAGCAGCACAGAAAGAGATACATGTTGAACTGCATGTCCATATAAAACAGATCAGACCATATCTGATTTCTAGGGGTGTAAAGATTAACTAATAAATATCAAAAAATCGATACAAGAATGATACACCACCACAGATCCAAACCAAGTGAAACTAGTCAAAAATTGATACTGCTATAATAATATATAATAATATATAATATATATTATATATTATATAGCTAGCTGTGTTCCCCCATCACATTGAGCAACTCGCTTCCTGAAAGAAATACTACACTGAAAGAAATGTCAGACATGTCCAACACTGCCTGAAATCTTTATATTGCATTTGTAACCTACAAATGCGCATAAAATATGCATATGGCACCACAAACCTCTTCACTAATTTTTAATGTAGTGTGTACTGAAAGTTAAGTTAGCGAATAATGCTAGTGTTAGCATCTAACGCTACTCCCAAAGTACATTTGCCCCAAACTTCTCCCAGTTGAAGTCAATACCTGAAGTCATAAGATGTTTTATTTACATGGACATATGCCCATATAGCTTTGTTGAAGATACCAAATTTAGATGGATGACACTTACCCACGAACTGAGGTAAACAACACTGCAGCATTTTAGTGAAAAATCCACCTTCCTCGAGGACTGGAAATCTTCCAAGACCTTCTATATATACTACAATGGATGTCTTAGACTCAAAACTAATAGAACTTCATTCATGAACAAGTAAAAATATCATACCCTATTGAATCTGAGCTCATTAATATTGAATTGCAGCTGACTTGAATAATTATCTAATTGTAATTGAATCACAGTGTAACTTATTGTTAAAAATGTATCTGTATCATGAGCAAGAAAGTTTATTCTTGACCTTGTGAGTAGTAGTTTGACAAAAGTAATCTGCTTTTGTTGGAGCCTTTAACCACATTTCACTGTCCTCATTATCCAGTGTTTTGGACCATGGAGAGAGATAGATATACACCCCTTCTGATTTGTGATAATAGGTTTCAGATCTCGTTTACTTTCATTGCTTAAATTAAACTGATATTATCCATCCAGGTAATCCAGAGGCCTTGCTTTTTTAAACAGTTTTTTATACAGTTTATTTTTTTTTTTTAAGTATAAATATTCTCTTGGCTATAGATTTGGTTGCAGCTAAAAAAGAAACCCACGATGCCCTTGTAAACAAGCGTCCTCTAATCTGTGCAGCTGACAGGTGGGGGGTGGGGGGGTCCCAGGGTCGCAGAGTCGGTTATTTAAGTCCCTTAAGTTCACCTTGACATCTGTGCTGACAGGAAGAGAGCACGGCAGATCCCCTTTCTTCGCTTGTGATGAGTTCACAGTGCAGCTGCCAGTGTGTGGCCATACTTGGAGGAATGTGGCAGCCAGAGGCAGGGAGAGGGAAAAGACAGGATACTGACAGCTATACAGACAAAGTGGGAAGTGGGAGTGTATTGTGACTTTTATTGGCCTCTATCTGATTTGTAGGAATTGCAACATTGACGTGTTTCTAGCATTCTAGCTTATCATTGCCTGCATTTAGAAAGACTACAGCACGGTAGAGATAATAAAAGCAGAGCTTCGATATAAACATGTTTTGGTGAGCAATCACAATACAAATTTTGTATTTCTTAATACATAACGTTACCCAGTTTGTTCATTCAGTGACAGCTGATAATAACCATTCAACTATTACAGTTACTAATTTTACTTATTGTAATGTGTACCTTGGTGGCTTTTTTAATTATCCTGATTTTTCTCATTTAATTTCTCGTCTCATAAAGTAAGCCACCTTAAATCCATGAGGTGAAATAAAATAGTAATTCAGTCAGATAATCAGGCTAGGATGATTTACTTTAGCATGGTTTTAATTTGTTTATTCATGAATGTTAAAGGAGGCAAATGCTTTTTTTTGTGTGTTTGAAGTGATAATAATAATAATGATGATTATAATAATAAATAATCATTTTTTTACATAGCACTTATTGACATTGCAATATTTAAGATTTCACACATTAAGCTGGTTAAATTTGTGTCTTTTTCTCTCGGTTTTCTCTCGGTTTCGGCCCTTAAACAGGGTTTTTCTCCCCCCAAAACGGAGCTTTTCATAATGGCCTCCAGAGTGTGAAATCTTAAAACACCGGCTTGGTGTTTCAGTATGTTCAGGGTAAACAGAGCTTTTCCAAAACGATGACATAAGCCAGCCCAGTGAGGGTTGGGGGCTGTTTGCCACAGTGTCAGTTAAATTAGGAAGACAAACCATAGTTACCTCTAACTTTCTCTGTGATCGTTCATTTTAAATGCCAATATAGCCAAATACACAGCAGAGCTGTTGTCATTAACCTATATTTATGTTGATTTTGTCACACAACATTGCAATAATAAAAATAATGATTTCATCATTGAACGCAGCAGCTTTGGAATGGCTGCTGGTTAACATGTAGTGTTTATTGGCTGTGATTCAATCACTATTTCTTACTCGTTCTGTCAACAGCAACAGAAAAATATGTAAATAAGAACAATTATTTTGTGAATTCGGCTACATTAAAACACAGCACAGGTGATCACAGAGAGCAAGAGGACACTGAATGGAGGTGTAGTGGGCTGTCACTCGCAGAGTAACCGGCTGTGTCTGTAGCCTATTCACAGTCAGGGGCTGTGTGGCAGGAAAGTTAAGAATTTCAAACGTTGATATAGCCAATCATACAGCACAGCTGTTAAGGATTTGGTCAGCTGCATTGTCTGTCCCACTCCTGATGCTGGCTGTGATGCAGTTTTGCTGTTTGCCAACTGAAAAGAGGGTGAAGGAGAAGATATTTAGCTGTTTTCACATTGTTCAGGTGTTTCACTGTGGTCAGAGGTCTCTACTAAAACGACCTGGAAACGCTAATGTGGACACAAATTGTTTTCATACACAACAGTGTTTTAAAATTTAGATGGCTTAACGTAGATGTAGTCTGGGAGTTACACTGATTCATGCATTGATAGCCCTAAAATCCAATGATATCCAGCCCTGGAAATGGGGCGCTAACAGTTTGCCCCTTTGAGTATTGTACATTAATATGAAAGAACATGAAATGGTTTGTTGTCTAAATCACACATGCAGTAAGTAGAACGTAAGTCTGAAGAGGTGATTGCAGTATGGAAAACGCACCACCTGGTTTCCTCATAATGTTGTAGTGAACTTTCAGCCACCTAATCTCCTCTCTCTCCCACTGTTCCAGCTTGAACACAACACACACATCCAGCACACCACTCACATCCTAAACTTGTTAGCATCTTGTTTGGAAAGTGTTCACAGTCTTCAGATAGAAATGTCTTTATGGGCTATATGGCCTCCTGTGCTCTGTCTCGTCAGGAGTGAATTTGAGAAATGCAAATAGGCAGTGTGTGTTTGTGTGTGGACGACATTTATTAAGCTCAGATTTAGAAATCATCAATAAACATGAGAAGAATTTAAAACACATTTTTAATTTCAAATCAAAATACCCTTTGAAATAATAATATAATAATATTTTTTAAAATAATTTTCTTATCTTTTGTATGATACTTCCCAAAAGTGAATATTTCCTCATTCAAAGATCATTGGCACCAATGACCCTGGTGAATGAGATATTTTCCAAAGCAAGGCTTCACTGTATCTTGTTTTATGTTGGCCCATTCAGTGCATGTTTGTGTGAATGGGATTTAGGAAATGCGCAGTCATTCAGCAAGAGCTGACGGCAAATGAGCAGCCATGTCTGCTGTTCCAAATCAAAGCATGGTAGTGAATACAGCAAGGTGAAATTAGATGTAATTGAAACTGACCTTCCCCTAGTGCACCCCAAACCCCCAAAGTACAATTACTCTTCAGCTGCCTCTTATGGGAGAAAGGGGTTCCAAATGGAGTCTGGCTGTATTGGCACAGTGCTGCAGCCCCTCAGGGTTTAAAATTTATTGGCGTGACTTTTCTGTGTTTCTTGTGTTTTAACACATGGACCACAGCAGATCAGGGATGCAGATTGGATTATACAAAACTTCAGGTTGAGTATTTGCTACTACTCAAGTTTAACCTTTTTCAGTTATGATACATTGCACATAATAAGACTGAATTGCCTTTTCACTATTCCATGCTTTTGTCTGACATAGTGTTCATGTTAGGCCGTTTTCACATAGAATCAGGCGTTGTGGCGATTCGCTGCAGGGTTGTGCGGCGGTGTGGGAGTGTCTGATACTAACCAGCAATCCCAGCTTGAAGACCGATACAAGCCAAGCCACTGCACAGAGATTAACGTCTTTGTGCTCCCTTGTGGCAGGGCTGTACTGATGTACAGTAATCACGGAGCCGATCGATCAGTGTCTCTTCCATATTCACAGTTGCTTGGTAAACAGTGGAATATTAAGGTAAACAGCTAATGCTACAATGCTACATGTAAACAAAGTTTTTCTTCACCTGGACGTCTGCCAGTCTGATCGTCGGTGTGATTGGCTGCCGCAGCGTGACGTTGGGTTGCGTTTCTCCAAACGTTGACTCCGTTTCAACTTTTCACCGCCAGCTGCTGCGTTTTTTTGCAGCCCCCAATGCTGCAGCCTGAACGCAAATGAATGGGAAAATCTGCGTTTTCGCCACAGCGCCTGATTCTATGTGAATTCTGCCTTAGTCATTTTCAGTTTGGGTTATTTTGTCCTAACCATTAATTACAGATAAGGATGCACCGATCCGATCCACTGAATAGGTACCAGCCCCAATGCTGGCCTTATTAAGTGGATGAGGTGTCAGATCCACATTAAATACAGTTTGCCAGTGTCATTTTTAAAATTCTGTGTTTCCTCTATCAGTTACATTCAATCAGTCACAGCAAGCCGCCAACTCAATTTTGTAGTGATGCAGTAATCCTTGGCCCCATATCACCTTACATAATGAGTTCCATGCAGTCTGGTATACAGATTTTAAATTTGGGGAACGGAGAGCACTAGTATTGGATCAGTACTCAGTATTGGCAGATATCCTCAGTTGGATTGGTACAACCCTTATTAGTGATTGATGTATTCATCCCATCAATGTAATTTTCAGGTAAGACAGAAGCTGTGGTATAGTTTGCCAGAGGCACTTACCTTAAAGGGGAACTCCACCAATTTTACACATCAAAGTTTGTTTCCAGGTGTTTGGGAGTACTACTACATATATGACAAAAGTTGTATTGAGAGTCTCCAGAGGGAGCTGTGTGAAGTTTGATAATGTCCCTAAGTGATGTCCCTTAAGTCAGTGTCAGTTGGGACTGAAGTCTACAAGTTTGAAAATGAAACGTGGAGGCGTGGAGTTAGAAAGAAGTGAGTTTACCAGACCTCTTTAACCCGCTCCTCATCTCTGCTTGAGGCTAGTGGCTCAAGGCTGCATTAGCCGCTACTAGCATAACACACCCGAATCTCCGATCGAACTCTCAGCAGTTGAGTTGCATTGTAGGTAATGTAGGGTGCATCTGAACTAAGTGGGGACACACTAGTAGCTACAGTGCGGGCCGGCAAATGAAAAATAGTGCAGGTGTTCCCGAACATGGTCCCTGATGAACATTATTTGCAATGGTTCCTCAAAAGCATTATATGTCTTAGAATTACATGCCAAGATACATCCAGTGTCCTTTCTCTCACAGAAAGAGATCTATTTCAGTCTTTGGACCAGAATACATCTTTTTTACTACTGTTCAGAGTCCAATCAGCTTGACAGATATCAAACATATAGCTAATGCTATATGCATGTAAGCATGTAAAATGCTAATAATACAAAACACATTTTGCAATGTCCATCTCAGATCAAAGTTCCACTCACTATGACCACTACAGGAGCTGTCTAAGGAGGAGCAGGAAGTAGGAGGAGCCTGGGCTGATCAGAGTCTATTTAGAGAGGTGAAACTTAGACTTCAAGCAAACATAACAAGCTAGTGATATCAAGTTAACTAAGAACTCAGCCTTTGCTTTTTCTTGGCCAAAGTTAGGTTAGGATAACATTAAAACCTTAGCTTCACAAGCCTAAACTGAAGCAACTTGAACTGTATTACTCACTGTATTTACAAAGAAAATATGACTAGGTCAATTCACATATACTAAACATTGTGCCAAAATATTAACAATAACATTGCTGTCAGTGAGCTTATTTGCTATCTAACCACTGCTAAGGAAAAACCCAGCACATAGACGGCACCTTAGGGAACATGAAACATGTTATTTACCACTCGTTTTTAATATCATTTAGCAACAAAACTGTGACAACAAAACAACATTATGCTCTGAGGGAACATTACTACGTTTTTTTCATGTTGGTTTTGAGAGGCTGTGCATCCTCACTAATGTGGAAAAAGTTGTAACAGGAGTAAGTGAATACAGCGTGTCGTTCCTTTCAGCAACAGCTTGCTTAATGAGTCAGAACGGCACCTGTACCCTCAACTACAACTACAGTAGGTACATTAGGTCAAAGCTGAATCAGGAAATGGATCTGTAACCTGTAACAGAGGTTTACAACAGACAGTGCATACAATGTTATTACAGATAAGAATGATGGGCAAAACTACAAAAAAGATCCAAGTTGTAATAAATCACAATTATCTTTTAAGAAGAAGAGGTGGGAAAAAATGTTTGAGTTTTATCTCATGTTTTGTGAGTCTAATGTCCATATGTGATCAATTCCAATATGTGGACCAGTCAAACCTTTTCTAGTGTCGACAAGCACTAGCTTGTTAGGGCAATGGCAGAAGATTTGGCTGAAAGCTTCCTCATAAACATGCAACCGATGAACTAAAAAGCTCAAGTATGTGAATGCAAAACAAGTTTGTTTGCATTGGATGAAGACCACCAAACACACATGCACCTCAGCTTCATTTTCAAAGTCAGATGTTATTCTCATGGACAGCTGAGTTGTTTTCCAGATGGTCCTGAATTTCCCAACAAAACAACTTACAGGTTTCAGTAAGAACATCACTGCTGGTTGATCTGATGTTTTGCCAGTATGACTGTTCACAATATGGTATTAAGTACATTTTTACTTGCAATTAGTACTAATCTGCAACCTGAGAGTGGAAAGTTAACAGCTTTGTTGGACAAGTTGACCCACTAACTCACACTTCACCGACACATTGCTCATGTTCACATATTTCAGGCTTTGTACAGTGTTAATTAGTCCCTGCGTGAATATCACACTTGCAATTTCACACTGCTCCTACTGTAGCAACAGCCTGTACAAGTCCTTGAAGCCCTAAGTGAACAAATTATGCATCACAACATACACCAAGGTCCACCACTCTTCACGCTGAATTGAAAACTCCGAATTATATATGAATCAGTACCTGAAGATCCCTTCCCTTTTTTTCTGGGTTTGTTTTCAGATGTTTGGAAGGCTGATTTATTGCCTTAAAAAGAGCTGATGAAAAGCAAATTTTCAGGGAACACCAAGCCAAAACTGATACACTGTAAGTTGTCAAGAGAGTGAGCTATCCACAGCTCCATGACTGAGACCCCCTGACACACACATACTCCCAGTTTGGCATACAGTCTGTGAGGCCTGTGTTGCGTTGCTCCAGACATCCTGTGGGTATCAGAGCGATTAAGCAAACCCACAGGGAGCATGGTCTTATGTTAACAGGCCGCCTGCCAACAACAGCACGTTTCAGAGGATTTTTAGAATTGGAGTTAAGAATCAGTTGGGTTTTTTTCTTCATCTGGCTGCAGGAGGAAATTACAGTAGCTCATTTGCAAAAGGTCATGTATCACCTTCAAAGTTCAGTTGTAATTAGGGGCACTTGAAAGACTGAGCCAAAGGGCACACACGTAGACACACACACACACACACACACACACACACACACACTGGCCTCTTCAACATATGGTGTTGAGCAATTGACCAAAGAGGGAATCAGCATCTTTGAGCAATCCTTAAAATATTTGACAAAAAGTCTAAAAATGTCACAAACATTCTGAAGTGAAGATTTTGTATTTGTAAAAGTATTTTAGGTACTTAAATCCAGGGGACTCCCCCCGTATAATGTAGACTAAGTGATTTTGATTTTACAGAACATACTAAATGAGACAGAGATACAGATTATTTACAGTCAGAGTCAGTCATTAAGTCATTTTTCAATCAAATATGTCAAATGTTTAATGGTTCCATCTTCTCAGATTTGAGTATTTATTGCTTTTCCTAGTCTTAAATTATAGTGAACTTAATATCTTTGGGTTTTGGACTGTTGGTCGGACGAAACAAGCATTATGAACACGTCACCTAGGACTTTAGGAAAATATAATGGGCATTTTTTCACAATTTTCTCACATTTTATAGACAAAACAATACATTTATTTTACAAGAAATCATTCATCGTTAGTTGCAGCGCTACTATCAGTCACAGGGCTGGGCTGCGGGCAGGGGCTGTGAAGAGTTCACTAAATTGTTGCCAACATAATTTATTGATTATGATGCTTTTGTTAATAAGTCACCCTCTAGATGTTGACCCTTGGCCCCTATGAAGTCAGAATGGGTAATGGCATGATTTGACTTGAGGAAAGGCTGAGTAATTGTTTGACAAAATAGTTTTAACATTCAGTCAACATAACAGTCATTAGTGAACATTCACTGATGAAGACTGTGGGATGTGGTTGAAAGCTCTGGACAAAGCTCATATAACAACCTTTGGTTAAGATTATTTTGTCAAACTGCTGTTCCCAAGAAGAACAGTTTTCTTATGTTATGTATTGGTTGTGGTGCTATTGAAAGACCATAGTCAGTTTCAAGAAAAACCTCACAGATTTCACTGATTTATTGAATTAATGTTCTGTAATGAGCTATCATATTTGCTACCTTCAAAATTCAAATAAATGCATTTTGTAACTAGATTTTTCTAAATTCTACATATATTACCCATCATAAATATTGATTGCAACTATTCATATAAAATGTTTCTTCATTTTCAGATAGCCCTGAAACAGAAAATGCATGAAACGTCTATACCTCTATTTATTCTTTATTCTTTATTCTTTATTTGGATCTCCATTAGCTTCCACAAAGTGGTCACTACTCTTCCTGGGGTCCACCTAAAGCTAAGAAAAGACTTTGAGAGGCAGATAAATAGAAGTAGTACAAACACATAGTTTGTGGCCCAGGACTGAAATGGATAATGTACTGCTTTCCTTTCCTTTTTTTGAACTTAGTTACAGATAGATAACTTAAGTCAGACAGACTGATGTTTTATTTATTATTATTTTGAATCCACTGCCATATGGTATAAAATGTCTTCAAAGTGCTCATGTAGACATTCTGAAGCGTGCAGATTCTGTACTGTATAGTGTTAAGTCACTAGATGGTCCAAATGAAAACACTGAATGCTAAATGTTATTAAGGGATGGGCCTCAGTCCAGTCTGAAAAGGACTGAAACAAAATAATAATATGTCTGTCTGTAAAAAAGTCTTACTCTCTACAAACCATGGTCCAGGACTCTCTCTGTCCAGCTCTAACAGTCAACTCAGGAGGAAAAAGTTTATTTGCCGTGGTGACACTGGTGGATGTTTTCCCTCTATGTCAGACAGTCAAGCAGTTTTTCAGTTCATGTTTCTGCCTCTGACACATCTTGTCACCTAATGTGTATTGCATAAAAGCTTACTCTATGATGTTTGTATTCATTCTGTGATTTGATTATTGGCAGTTTTAAGGCTAAGGTTTGCTGAGGATTGTAGATTTCTCTCTGTTATTGGATTAATGCTGAGATGCTACTCCACTCTGCATTTAAAGTTGGTTGCTGGAAAACCACTCCACATACTTGGCTTTGAAAAAGAATTGAGGAATGTGGAAAGATAAAACCTACAACCTGGACTACAGGAAAAGAAGCTGTGCTAAACATGCCTTGAATGTTCAGCTTCTTAAGAGCTGTATTCTTCTGAATGGAGCTTTAGAAGCAGCAAGCTTCTGCCAGACAGGTGAGTTTCCATGGACTCTCCTTCTTTCTGTCTGTACTAAACAGCACCCACTATTAGACTCTGAATCAGTTAAGCAGCTCATGACTACTGTGTTTCCTTTTTTAACCATGTGTATTTTTACATTAGGCATTTATGTGGTCTTTGTGTCCTTGAATGCAAACATCAAACACATGTAAAGCAACACCAAGAATAGGTTCTGTAAAAAAAAAAATCAGTAAACCTTTTAAGCTCAAATTTAATTTTAATGTATGTGACAAAATAATCCCAACTCAAGTTCCATTTACTAGTTTTTTGAGCACTTAACTTTAAGCTGCAATTTCAAGAGCTTTCAACTATATCTTCATTAGGGAATAGAACTGACATAGTCTAAATTTAAATTTGGTCATGATGGTCATCCGAGACAGGGCTTACAATCTCAGACCAGGCCAGAAAACAATGTCAATATTAAATGATTCTGCACAACCCTAGATTATATCCATTGCTAACGTTTTTACAATATCTCACTTTTTACAATATCTGTGTGTGACAACTACATTCTGGTTAAGGTAGGTTTAGGGTTAGACAACTTTAACACTTTTTGGTTATGGTTGGAGAAAGATTTGGGGTACGGTTAATAAAAAGGCAAATGTTAATTGTAAGTCTGTGACAGAACACAAACTCTGATCTCCTGTATAAGAGTCAGACACACTACAAGGCAGTCAGCCGCTGCAACCTGGCATACTGGGCTTGACGTTCCACCCTTAGGTCACGTCATGACACCTGAGCCATATGCTGATAAAGACCTGAGATGCAGTTGAAAGCTCCAAAAAAGCTAATAAATGGACCTTGAATTAAGATAATTTTGTCACACATACCCCAACATCAAAAATAAACTTCCATGCTCCAAACATCTTCTTTTTGTATGCGGTTTAGTATAAAGTACCACAGGCACAGCTTTAACAGAGAGTGCCAAGAGGTTTAGGTTATGGTGTTTGGACACATCATAGAGAAGTCCTGTGTCTGATATTTCAAAGGCCATTTCAATGTACAGATCAGTCATTGTGAATAAAGCCTCTGCTTTCATGTTGCCTTTATACAAATAAGGACTTTTCCAGATGCGCACAGTTTGAGAGGCTTCACCCATGGATAGTTTACCTTTTGTGTCAGACATACGGCTCTGATTTGTCCGATCAGCCTTGAGGCTGAGCTTAATCCATTTCCCCTCACGCTCACTGGACTTTTCATATGAAGCCATAAGCCACAGGGTTTGTGGGGCCACTTTATACAGTGATTTCCCCTCAGACTGACTGGCAGAAATACAGACTTTTACAATAAAAATGCTTAATTGTTTCTCAGAATGAAACTTGCAGGGGCCACAGTGACCTTATTTGACTGGTACGAGTATTGATTATTCATAATCCTTTTACTGTCCATGTAACTGTGTAATGGCTACATTTTCATGTACAAATTGATCCAACTTTTGCCACTACTTCTAAAAAAATAATGTAACTAAAGTCCTGTTTACAATGGACGTCTACCTGCAGTTGGCAAATGATTTAGAATAATTTGGTCTGTGATTTGATTTCTCTGCAAATCAAAATTTCTTTTGCAGATGTCTGTTTTGTGCTCATTTTTTTGCTCTTCTTCTACAAGTACAATATTTATATTTATATCTATTGAAATTCCATATTTGAAATATCATACTCAACATCTGAGTTATGTCTACTAATGGGCCAAAATGAAAGGTCAGTCTCTCCTGGCTGTGATTTTAATGTCTCTTTGCTCTCCTTACCCACTCCTCTTCACACTCATCTAGTCAGTCAATCCCGTTAAAATGTATGTCTTTTTAAAGTCAGGCCTAACATCCAAAGTTAATAAAAAGGTGTGTCCATTGTTACATTATCTGACAAGAAATGTAAGATGTCTTCACTGACCATGATTTTTGATTTCTTAGCTGATATCTATGTTCATCCAAATCCAACTTTAGGTCCTTGAGATGCAGGCTCCATCAGCTTGACATTACAACTAATTGGCTTGTTATTCTTTATTTTCTGCCCATTCAAAATATCCAAACCAGACACAGTTAACAGTAAAGAAGAGTTAAGAATCTGAAATGTTAATGGGTAAAGATAAACTTTCATCCTCAGAACATCAGAACAAAGGTCAATGACATTAAACATCTTATACTGAAAAGGTAACGAAAAAGAAAAAAAAGACAAAGACAAGAATTCATCAATTTGGTGATACTTTTACTGATCCAAGTAATGCAATTTCAGCAGAATCTGGCTGTTGGGGAAGCATTATATGTCTTGCCATGACACTGACCGTACCGTATTTCTTCAAATAGTGACCGGGGCCTTTATTTACCTGAACTGCAGAAGGTAACAGGTCTTTATTTGAAGCAGGCTTGTATTTGTGGCAGGCCTTTATTTCTAATTCCCTACTATATTGCACTGTTACTTAACACTTCCTGTATCAGTTTCAAATTAAAAGCCCTCTAGCGTTTCAGTGGACAGAAACCCTTACCCTTTATTTCTTAACAAGGCTTTCATTGTGAAACATTTGCAGCATACGTGTTGTGGAAAACGAATTGACTTGAAAGGTTCCCATAAGTCACTTGAAATGTAGCTACTGCCATCTTGTGGCGCTTGTACATTACTACAACATACAGTTTGGCAGACATTAACACACATACCAGCAGTGACTGAAATTGGACAATAACACTTTAGAAAATAGCATGATTATATTGTTGAATTTATTAAATTAAAGTGATGGAAATTTACATTATGCTTACCGTAGTTGGCATGCACATAATATGACAGCCTTCTTTCCCTGGCCTATATTGAGGGCTGGCCTTTAATTGTTTGTGTCGACCACACCCCTGACCATTACTGGAGACCTGGCTTTTACTTGACTACCAGTTTTTATTTGAGGAAATACGGTACTCTGGCTGTGTTTGATAGGGGTCGACGCCCTAACATGTCATTTATCACGTCACAATATGGCAAAGTGGAAGGGATGGAGTTGTAGTTGTAGTCATTGAGCCATTTTGCTACTTTGTGTCATTTTTTCTAAGTTTTCCACGAGTGGCGGACTTGTTCGACCGTGCGAACTCAGCCTCCCTCTTTCATTCGTTCAACCACCTTCTTGAAAATGTCATATCCAAAAACCTGTTGATATCTTTCATAATTTTTAAAAGTAGGTGTTGCAAGTAGTCACACTGTATTGAAAGGACAATGTCAGCTTTCTCATCACTTTATGCATGATATGTTACTTGATCACTTTTGAATTTTGGACAAAGTAGCCTGTAAATCCCAGAAAGTACAATAAAGTGTGTTCTGACAAAAGAAGTTTCAACATCTAACGAGATAATTGTTGATTCACTGGTGCTGATATGATCAGTTTGTGGTCTTTACCCCTTTCCATTACAGTCCAATTTTTGGTATGCAGTTGTGGTCAGTGCCAGACTTCACTTAGTACTTGAATCGGCTGCTCATTCAATCTCAAAAGATGTACAGTTATTCCGTTTTTCAAGTATGATGGTGTGACAGAACATTAGATCTCCTATAAACCCCTCTCCCTCCCCACCTCAGTCTCTACCCACATCAGCCCTCAATCAGCTCATCAATGGTCTATAACAAGGGTAGGCCCCAGGATGTTTTCAGTGCTATTAGTGTTGGTTATTGATGGAGCAGTGTGGGAGGTGAGGATGAAAAGCGTTACATCAGAAGACGCCTGGTCATGGAAGGGGGCTCCATTACAGGCTCCAGAGACTCTGCAAGGGGTCATTTTCACCTTTGACCCTCAACCACCCACCCACTCTGGCCCTAAAATTGTGCGTGATAATTTGGGAATAAGTATACCTGAGACATGATGATGGACATGCACACACTGTACTATCTCTGTCCCTTTCGCTCTTTAAGTCTTAAGTAGGAAGTCTTGCCTAGTGCCTGCTGCAGTAATTTGGCATTTCTGAGTTTTAGGGAGGTACCAGTAATTACGTAAATGGATTTTCCCCAAAAGCAGAGAGAAGGCCTTTATTTTGAAACAAGCTTATATCAGAGAGAGGCCTTTACTTCTAATGTGTTTTTCTTCATATTTAAGTAAGAAGTCTCTGTTTTCTGATCTGCTCCTGTTTTAATTTGCTGTTGATGTAAACTCAACTCTTTGTCCATATTTACCTGTTATGATGAAAACTAATTTCACTCACTAAATAACAGTCCATTCTTTTGCCATTTTCTTGTTCAGTGTTAAGCTAATGTCAATCATACCGGAACACTTCCAGCACTGGTGTCCCACATTAAGAGCCATTAAAAGCCTAATAGGCCTAAGAGGCTTTTAATGTGAAACATTTGCAGGAAGTGGTGAGTTTTATTGACAGTAGCTTAACACAGGACAAAAAAAAAAAGGCAAAATAGAATGGAATGGAATTAATTAGTGAGAACATTAGTGAAAACAGTATTTCTGTTGTTATTGTAACTCTTCCTTCATGTTTAGATGCTGTCTTGATACATTAATTCAGAATAATGTACATTAATGCAACATTGTCATACAACAGCAATCATGCCACACTCACCGCTCTGTTGCTCTGAGTGTCTCTTTTCTATAGCAATGCTGCAATCACTAAATAATTAACAGTTGTTCTTCATTGCCATTTTTTGGTTTAGTGTCAAGCTACCGTTAATGAAACTCAACACTTCCTGCACATATGTTTCACTTTAAAACCATTCCTGGTAGGTGTTTAATGTGAAGCATCTGTAGGAAGTGTACAGTTGTATTGATGATAGCCTAACCCAGAATTAAAAAACAAACAGCAAAGTAGAATCAATTTAAATTAATTAGTGAGTGAAGACAGTTCTTCTGCTTTTGTTGATGGAATTGGTACTGTGGGAAATGTCTGAATTTACCATTTAAGCCAGTAAAGTACAAGTAATTCCACCACCACACCCCCCCTCAACCCCTCAACCCCCCAACCACTGCTCCCCTTTGACTGGCAACCAGTTTTTATTTGTTTTTGCTTGAGATATTATTTGAGACTTGGTCATTATTTGCGAATTTACAGTTTTCTTTGTTGGAGACAACGAGACATTGACATTGAAAGGTTACACTCAAATTTCCACGAGATGTATTTTTCTTAATCAGTTTTATCTCAGCTGCTTAACCTGGAGGTTTCTCTTGGACGAGAGGGAGGAAGGAAAAGCACTTGGACATCTCTCACACTGTGAGTTTATGATGCTGTGAAAACAAACAGTGATGATTAATGGCAAGAGTGCTATTCCTCCTGAAGGTACAGTGCTGTAAGGTTCATGTCTGTTTTTAGGATGCTTTGCTTAATTTTTTTTATGAATAATAAATGTTGAAGGTTTTACACAAATACAGAGAAACACTCATCAGTGCCTCTCTCTTGGTCTATTCTTCTTCCCATTCATTTATTCTATGCCATCCAGGAAACAATCTAATCCTCCCCTCTCAAATCTTTGTTGTGTGATTTTGGACGTCGACCCAAAGTGCCTAAAATTCCCCTCAGTAGCCCAAGAATGTGCTGTGTTTCCACATTGGAGCTACGTCTTTGCTTCTTGTTGTCTTGTAAAGACGTTAGCGTGTCAGGTCTATGAGGTGAGTTGAAGAATGCAACAGGAGCAATGGGTTTACCAGAAACACTAAGTCATGCACTAGTCAGCGAGTGGAACTGAGGATGACTGGAGCATTTTATTGTGAAGAAGTGAGAAGTGAAATAGGCTCTATCGAAGAGCTCAAGTTGCATTGTTATGTAACACTCAGTGTCTGCACATATTTGATCCAAGAATGGCTGGAGACAGAAAGTCCAGCCGGGCTCTTACACAGCAAATAGTCTTGTCAATCCATCATTCAAAGGCCTTGGAAAAGCCACCTCTGGTGTGGTCCTCTGCACACCAGTTCATCCATCTATCTCTCTGTTTTCTTGGTCAAAAACACTAAAGTAACCCATCTGAAAAGCTGAAAAAGTTGGTTCTTCTACCGGCAAGGTCTGGGAACACATATCACTGGAGACTGAGGCTGCAGTCAGGTTAAGCTTTTTTCCAGAACTGACGGTAACCTCACCCAAACTTCAACACACACTTATCAACTGCAGTTGCCATAAAAGCCCCCCATCTAAGAATAGTTAAGTGTTTGCTTGGCAGCACGTCAGTCAGACTACGGAGCTATCAATTGACTGAAGCCTTCCCATATAGCATAGCGTGCTAAAGCATGTCTCTGTCAGACTGCTGATCCCTGATTTTCATAAATTTGCAGAAAAAATAGTCAGCGGGTGATGCATTACAAACTGTTTGTAAACCTATTAGTAGAATAAATGCACTTTTGTTACACTATAACAGAGAGTTTCCAAGTATTCAGTCGAATATGTTGGATATTGTGTTCATCATAACAATGATTATTCACATATGGTGGGCACATAACTCATATTGCATAATTAATACCATTTCAGTGAAAGAGTTACCGAATAAGCTTAACAGTTTAAACACATTTGTTTTATATTTGTGTATTTTGGTTATTAAATATTTTCACTTGTGCATGTTGTGCACCATGTTTTGTTAATTCCATGACTATTCCATTATATTTCTGTAAATTGTATGTCCCATCATAAAGGTCTAAATGCTGTTTCAACGCTGTTTTTGAGGTCAAGAATGGATCTTAAGTCACATTTATCTTTTGTGAAAGATGTTCAAAAAAGACTGTTTCTACAACTTAGCAGGTTTTGATGTTGTAGTGTGTTCACATTGGAAAAGTGACAAAATTACTTAGAATTGCTTAATTATACTCTATACTATAGTACATATACATACTAAAACAACAAATGTCTTTTGACAGTGCTGTTGATGGACTCTATTGCCCCACAATGCATTGCTTTGTGGGAAAAGGAAGAACTGCTTGGAATCTTTGGAAAAACAATTCTTTAACAAATTTACACTGATTGCTTATATACCATAAACATAAACATAAACATCATACTATGACAATAAGTATAGTACACACACTGTATACAGTTAGTAAATGGAATGGAATTTGGACACAGTTAAAGAGACTTATTTACTTCCCGTTATCAAAATGCCATTTTCTGTGGATAAGGTGACTGTGATCCTGCTAATTGGAGGTAAAGTGATTTTATCTAGGTGGGGATCTGTAGTTTGCAGGCCTCTTATGTATACAGGTCGGATGTCAAACCTGTTGCTGGCTCACCCCCGGGCTGTCTGTGTGTGTTTGCGTGTGAAGGCAGATGATGACACCATGCGTCTGTGCACGATGACTTCCCCAGCTGTTAAATGAGAGAGCGCTGTGTGCTAGTAGAGGGAGAACAGTTGGTTTGCTCATCTAGCTGTTAACCAGCCGTTTGATGTTCCTAACATAAACAGAGTTATTTACAGTGCCAGAGGAGGTAGTGACTAGCTGGAGGTGACGGACACTCTCTCGATATTTACCAAACAGCCCCCCGCAGTGAGTTGTTAGGCAAATGTGTGTTTTAGTTGTTTGGCAGTGTATTTACTTAGGGAAAGTTGACGGCGCACCATGCAGTTTTCCAGCAGCTGCGTGCTTCACATTCACATGGGCAGCTATCCAGTACAACCACAATGCTCTACTATTTGCCTTCAGCAACTGAGGCTGTATTAGAGCACTTTAGAGCGTTGTTTAGTCACGTTCCCTGTCCAGATTTCCTCAGTTAGTAGTTCAGAGATGAGAACCAGTGCCTGTCCCGTCGCAAACCCGTTTCTATGCTCTTTACACAACCACTCCCTGCCATTGTTGCATTGCAACAGGGAATATTTTGGGTATATGCCTGTGTGTGAGACTTTTATTCAATGTTTTAGCCAGTTTAAATCGCTAGTGTCTTTAGAGAAAGAAGATAGGATAGATAGATAGATAGATAGATAGATAGATAGATAGATAGATAGATAGATAGATAGATAGATAGATAGATAGATAGATAGATAGGATACTTTTCACAGGATAGAGATCACACCAATTCCTTGTAATCCTTGTAATTTTAGGGCATGAAAATGGCCGACAGTCAGATATCAGCCCTTATAAAAGCATACCAGTTGAACCCTACTTCAAGTCACCTGGTGACAAGCATATAAGAAAAGCATCATTTAACATCTGAAGCAAAGAGAATTTGGAAAAAGGGCAAGGTGAGGAAACAACCTGACAGAAAATGATATAAAGGAAGGTAATAAACAATTTAGGAAATCTTTACAGAAAGGCAAATGCCTTTCTCTGTATGCAAACATTTGGGGTTTAAACGCACTGCAAACCATCACTCCAACCGTCACTGACTTCTATTTGAAATTAAAACAAAACAAACCAAAAAAATTAGACTTAAAAATAAATGTATTTATTTTTTCTGTGTTGCATTGCAGCAGTGCAGCCACCAGTCACGGCCCACTGCTGAAACCAAACTGAAATTTAGTGACGATTGAGGATCTGACCCTACATGAAGATGCACCGCAGACTGCAAGTCAAAATGTTCAGACAGGTTGATCCAGTTGTTAGAAGCCTTGATAGTCAAGACCTGACCTACTTCAGTTGTTAGTCAGGACTTATGCTCCAACATGAATGTTTTGTAAAGAAAAGTCATGGTCACTGATGATAGAGCACAGGCTGCCAGCAGTGAGACTCTAGTGGAAATGACAATTTTTACCAGCCTTAATTTCACCTCCCCCACCTGTGTGCATGACATCAATGTGCCAACTAGTATGAGATGTCTCTTTATAGATGAGAAGTCTCCCCCGAGACCCTCTTGGTGTTGTTCTTATTGTTTACCTTGTGCTCAGCAGGGAGATGATGACTGAAACTAATCCAGGGAGGTTGAGTCCGAAAACACTACTGATGCTCCCTCTCCCATGGTGAACTACAGGCCGGGCAATCAAAGTAATGCAGTGGCTGTGTATGGGGGGCTGCGGCTCAGGAGTGGGTGGGGCCTCAAGGTCCTTACACAACAAAACGAACACATATTTCATTGGTCAAATGCTCCTTTCAGCAAAAACTGAATAAGAAACAACAGAACTCCGTTTCATCGCACAAAATAATGTCTTCTGTGTGCAAGAAGCAATAAAAACACAAGCATTTAATTAATATTAATAATAATAATTTCAACCTGCTTGGTTTGTTGCCATTATCTTGCACGTAAATTTGGACTAGGTGTGGAAGGTAAACAAATGATATCCATCAGTTCCAACAAGTTCAGTCTGTTCAAACTGTCATATTGGGTACAGATCAGGTGGATTTTGATTCATCACCAACCCTGTACAACAAAGGGACACTCAACACTGAAAAACAATTCCAAACAAATCTGGACCGACAGACACACCTTAGCAGTTGACTGGTGAGATCATAGACATGGGCTATGTGTCCCCAGTTGATTGTTCACTACAGTCAAGCATAAGCTCAGGAGGGCAGTCAGAGGATGATCCAGGTTCCTAGTCCAACATCTCACATCCTGAATTACTCATTCCACACTCACTCTGTTTTCCAGGTTGTCTGAGTTCTGGAAGTCGAAAAACAACTCACACCCTGTTTATGATGGATACCATATTTGCTGGTGTATTTATTGTTATTGATTTATTATATTTATTGTGGCCTGCTGACCTTTTTTTCCCACATGGGCACAAGAGATCTAAATCTAATGGGCAGATTGGTATGTAATTCATTGAGCATATTCATGCTCCCAGAAGATTAACCCTTTCCATTTTGGACACTAAATGAGCTTTCTTGTAGCGCTACCCTTAGGATAAACTTAACTGATAATCTGAGGACATAGACAACGGTTTAAGAATTCGCATTCATATGTATCAAACCTAGTGAGGTTTGGAGTCTAGCCTCATAGTGCATTTTGTTCCCTTGACATGATAATGGTGAACACAATCATGGATGTATGACCAAAGTCAGCAAGGGCTCAGTCTGCAAGTTCAGGGGGCTTTTAATCGTGTTGCTTTATTGGTGGCTTGTTGCCTTAAGATGAACAGTATATTTTAGCCACCTTTTTTATTTTCATTGTGTCACTGGATGCACATAGGGAAAAGGGCCTTGCTCTGGAGCACTTGAAATGTTAAGATCCCTGTAAAAGTTAAAATCAGTAACCCTGTGATGCAACAGAAGTCCTCTCTAACTGTCAAAGCAGACCTCAACCACACACCTTTATCCTCCATTGCACCTTTAAGTTATGTGAATGAGAGCTTTAAATATGCTCTTCTCATTTGCAGTGGCCCCAGTATTTGCCGTCACAGTTGAACCTCTTGTGCCCGTTCACGCGTGATGACATGGATATCCCAGATTATGAGGCCTGATGTCACCAAAGGAGGTTCAGACAACCAGTGTGTCACCGCAGTGGCTCAGTCTCGCTCCAGTGAGCCAAAATGGACACCATAGCTCCCGTGCCTGCAGCACTGTGTCAGTGGTCCCACAGGGCGACTATAGAGGCGTGTTTGCTCAGAGGTTCTACTCTGCTGATCTGAGACAGAGAGACAAACAGTGGCCTCCAGTTTTTGTTCCTCAGGTAACAATTGAATAGCAGATGGTTGATCTGGACTAACATGGTAAGCACAGAGCAAAGACCCAGTACTCATGTCTCAGAGCTTCCCCTGTCCGGTTATTTTTTCCATCGCCACAAGGAGTCAGCAGCAATTTGGGATTGTTTAATTGGATTTTGTGGCAGGACTGAAGTCCATCTTTTGAAAGCTTCGAAGTCTGTAAATCCTGGAAGTGCATGACCAGTGACCACGTCCAGGTCTTAATCACTTATTCAGATACACATGGCCACAAACAAGCGCACACACATAGACATGAAGTTTTTACAATAAAAGAAAAAACATTTACCTGCGTTGGCTGAGGCCCCAAAAGTTGTAATATGATTTTACAGAGAGAAGTTTTGATGCTCAGGTACTAAGAAGAAGAAGAAGAAGAAGAAGGGATGGAAGGTTATGTTTTTATATTGTCTCTGAACACCCCCTGCAACCCCCACATTCACACACACACACACACACACACACAATGCCCTGGAGCAAGTGCTGCAGCACTGGGAGAGTGGTGAGGGGGTGACATGGCTAATTTCTGGTGTGGACTGTGAAAGTCCACATCCCCCTCTCTGAAATGGGATTGAAGAAACCTGACACCTGTTTTTTGTTTAGTGATGTAAGAATGATTTTCATGTTGTTTTTTTGTGCATGTATCCTTGGCGGTCACAAACCCCAGGAGGTCATCATGCTCTTTGCAGCTCTGTATGTGTGTTGTATAAAGTGATTTTAACATTTGCTGACATGTAACAGATCAATATTCAAATACTGTGCATGTGGGTTTAAGCTGTGGCCTAGCTTTGAACTCTGCCCACTGCTCTTCTGCCCATTCAAATTTTAAAATGACACCTGAATGATGTTTAGAGATGCCGATATTGAGAGATTTAGTTGCTCTATCTACACTGTATTTAACAATGATGCAGGTCTCCTTCTCAGCATCTTTTCAACATCCAAATTTATGCTGGAACATTCATGAAGACCCAAAAATCTCAGCCAAACTTATTGTCAGTGTCATGCTCAGTTCAGTACTACAAGGAGTACATCAACATATCAAACATTGTTTTCTCAATATAAATGTCTCATTATGTCAGGTTAATGGGCTTTATCAAAAGGTTTCATCATAGAGTCTTTCCCCATTGCTATGAGAGAAAGATGAGTCCCAGAACAGAACAGAGCAAAAAACATCTCATCTATAAATAATCTGATAATTTAATCTCAGGATTAGAAATAAATACCAACACCATAAATCATCATTCATCTTGAGAGGATGTAGTTCCATGAATTTTTTTCATTGATTAGTCACATAATACATTTTAAAATTAATACCCTGAACTTGATTCCCAGCTGTAGCTCCGTTGTTTTCTCTGTAGCAGAGGTGCACAGCTCCTCAGTCATCAGTGTGTGTGTGTGTGTGTGTGTGTGTGTGTGTGTGTGTGTGTGTTTGACAGATTTGATAGGCAGATGTGTTGGAAATCCAATGAAGATCACACAGCAACCTGTGTGTGTACATCTGGAAACAACATTTACTACATACTACACATGGGACAATTAAAACAATTGTTAGTGCCCATCAAAGTACATCATTTAGTGAGTAATTCTGACTGGCAGAAGGACGTTAGGATGCCATTTTCATTTGGTCCATATGTTGGACTGTAACTTTTTGTTCCAGATCAATCGCTACTGGACAGATTACCATGAAATTGCTGTGGACATTCATGGTCCCCAGTGGATGGTTCCTAGTATTTTTGGTGACCCCCATGGCTTTTCCTCTAGCAACCATGTCATGTCTAAATTTCCACTTGACCAACACATGACAAGGTGTCCATCCTCCATACTGTATCCAGCATCAACAGTACATGCACACTATGTGATATTACAAGGCAGTGAAATGTCTGTGGTTTCCCAAACTGCACAGCACTCTGCTTTACAAGCCTCACGTGCGTGGTCCACATAAGGATATTCTTGCTTTTCAACCTGTATTTTGTTATCAGATTTGCTCTTTTCTGGGCAGTAGAGGTGTAGGAAACAAGAAAGTGCACAAGGGGTAGCTGGCGGTGAGAAGAAGGAATGCGAGAATGTCTTGTCAGTCATAACTCTGCCAAACTGGAGGTAAACTGCCGTTTTTGCGGCCAGGCCTGTTTTTCTCATTTGGGGCTGCTCCATATGAAACCCGATCCCATCGTGTGATTGAGCTTTTCATTTTGTTTGTCTTTGCAGCGGACATGCCATCCCTCATCAGTCGTTACTGTTTATTTTGATAGGCTGGTTGGGAAGGAGAGCGAGGCAATCCGCTGAGCATTGACCTGAAGGTTTACCACAGGAATTACAATGCCCCCCTGTGTGGGTCAGATCCTCGTTTACTATATATCTCATTTAATATATGCTGCTGGTGACACCAGTCAATAGATTGTGTGCAGTCCATAAGCACATAATGGTGACATACTGTATAAGCCTAATTAATGATCAGTTTGTTTGAATGTAATTTCAGTTTTGAGGTTTTCTCACTGCCTTCATTTCATTTTATCATCTTCCCTCATTTGTGCTCCATTCATACATGGTAGCACAATGTTTTATAATGGTATTATAACAGTATGTGTATGATCATAACACGCTTTAGATATACGCTAAATGTCAGCATGTATAGCTATGTCAGCATGGATTACTGTATTATGGTATTTGGGGCCTCAACTAATTATTATTTATTATTGATTAATACATTGTTTTCTAACTTATTTCCAAATAATTGATTAATCATTTGGTCGGTAAAATGTCAGAAAATAATGAAAAATACCCATTACAATTTCCCAGAGCCTAAGGTGACGTATTGAAATGTCTTGTTTTGTCCAACCAACAGCCCAAAACCTAAAGGTATTCAGTTTGAAATTATATAAAACAGAGGAAAAATAGCAAATTCTCACATTGGAAAAGTGGGATATAAATGACTTCAGATATTAAAAGATTAATAGAAACTGTTGCTGATTAACAAATTAATCAAACAATGTGCTTGTTTCAGTACTAGGACGTGTGACAAAATTTATAGTTATAAATCTCCATAGCATTGGCTGTGTGAAAAAACTAATTGAATAGAGATAAAGAGATATCCTGAAAATATAGGTTCAAATTAGTGACAATAGCTATGTCTCAAGCGTGGCCAGATTAACCTCCTTGGGGGCCCCAGGGCAAAACTGAGCTGCTGGGCCCCTATTGACCCCCTGTTCTTCCTCCTCTCTGTGCAGTATTCCTGGCCCAAGGTTTGCTGCGTGGTAATTCCATTTAACACAAATTCATTTATGAATATTCTGCATGTCAGCACAGATGCCTTAAAGACCAGGCTAAACTGGGTTCTCTCGGATCACATTTTGTGTCACATAAGAGACTTCATGTGTGACACTTAAAGTGTGACACATTTGTCTTGTCAATTATATTTAATCAAACTATTGAACAGGTCTTCAGTCTAACTCAAGCCTAACCGACCTCCTGGCTCCAGAGGACCACACATCTACCTGTGTGAGACCTGTTCCCCATAAACATTTTCTGTTCATTTATCTTAGCACTGACATTATACCCAGTGTAAATATGGGTTTCACTTTTCACCTGAAGATAAATGTAGAGTTGCTGTGTGCTATTTTGAAGTGACTGTTTACACCCATCATGTCTCCATGTGTTCTTGATTCACTTGTTTTGGATGGGGGAGTCCAGCTGACTAATGTCTTTGATGACAACTCCCATTCTAACTCCTTATGACAATCAAGTTTCCCTGCTAATGATAGACAGCACACTTAGATATGATGATGGAGGTTGTTTCTCTGCTATGGACACAGTGTCATGACTTCATGCCTGGTCAGGGCCAGTTTCTTGGCCAACTCAAACTTAAGGGACGACTTAATTGGAGGATTGAACCAAACTATCAAGGCGGATATCAAAGTGTCTTGCATGGCATCTTTAGATTTCACCCAAGTATGCAAGAAAATGTGAGTTTTACTTTCCCATGGCCTAAAAGCATGTTTCAGTGGCTTCATTACCCTGCAAAATACTGGGGTAGACATAAAATACTCCTAATTCTTTTGTCATGAAAATAGGACAAATATTCAATTCAATTCGATTCAGTTTTATTTATATAGCGCCATACCATAATCTCAGGGCACTTTTTCATATAGAGCAGGTCTAGACCGACTCTTTATATTTACAGAGACCCAACAGTTCCCACCATGAGCAGCACTAGGCGACTGTGGATATTAGCAACTAAATATGAAGATCCTAGTGAGGGGTTCGATAGATATCTAGATACATTGTCCATGATCTGATAAAAATGAAACAGACAAATTTGTAATGATAAAATACATTGTAATTCAATGCCAAATCAATGATTTTAGCTGTAGTCTAATATTGATTCAGCTCAGACTTCACAGGAGTTGATATTTTTGTTCCTCCATTAAAATGTTTTGATTCTAACTACATTTAAAAAAAACATAGATATTTCCTTAGTTTTATATTTCAAGTCCTGAATGAGAAAAGCCCCAGAAAATGATGGCTATACTGTCACCCCAACATTTAAGCTAGTCCTCAAGGAGAATTGTTTTTTTACTAAAATGCTGCTAATTGCTAATGTTTTTTGCCTTGGTCCCTGGTTCAGGGTCATTCATTTATATGTGGTATTTTCAACAACACTATATGGATGCATGTCTCTGTTGCCTTCAGCGGGATTCGGTTTTCTCATACGTATTGGATTATTTTTACCCTCGTAATACCAGTTAACAGCTTTGATCAAAATATAGTAGATTGGTTTCGGCTTCCAAAAAGGGTTTCATTTGAGTGTTTTTAAATATCTCACCGTACAAGTGCTTTTCCAGAGCCTTTTCCAACCCGTCGCGAATGCAGTTCTCTGAAAAACAAACAATGCAAACTATCTTCTACTGGCTTCCCTCAAGATATATTGGCAACCACACTGGCCTTCAGAAACCCAGAGTGCTGCTTTGTGTAAGGTGTTTGAAGGAATCAGATAGTGGGTAGAGGGTGATGTGGGGTGGGCTGCATGGTTTCTTGCCTGGGTATTCAGAGAAGTTGAAATCCAAGCTTTGCTGTGGTCCCACCATCACACTGCACGAGGGGGGCTTAGCTTGAATCACAAGCTCATCTTTCAGCTTCGTGGAGCCCCAGAAAAACTTCAAGGACTTGGGTGTACATTGGTGGCCAACTGTTAATAAAATGCACAGGGAAGGCTTGGAGAGGTGCTGGGGCCTCAGGTTTCCTCTCAGTTTATAAATTCAGGCCCAAATCTAATCTTTTCCATTCACAAAGGATTTCATGATAGCATCTAGAAATGGTCAAATATTTTGAGGTTTTGTAGTGTATTTTCCCCATATTTTCTTTCACTTCCTTCTTCACAGTTTGGCTTAACCCTCTCTGATTAGAGCCAGACCCCTTTGGTCCCCTCTAACACGTAAGACTTGTGATATTTATGCTGGTGGTTCTGCTTTTGTTTTTAGCCTAACAGGCAAGAGCTATTAGAGCGAGAGCCTACGTTTTAACACTAAGAGTAGTGTTGAGCGTGAAACTGGACATATGCCAAACTCCTACAGCACACATGGTAAAAACATTTTTCGGCAATCTCTCTTCCTCTCTCTCTGTCTGAGCTTCTGTTTTAGTAGCTTGCATAGCGTAGTGTATCAGCTACCATTTCCCCTGCCTGGTAACTCGATTTAAGAATGAATTGCCTCTTTAAATCCTTACAGCACCTCATTCTTAAACTTGGCAGAAGACTGACTTATGAAGTCACATGAGGAACTAAGGTTCCAGCCCTGCTGGTCCTCAGGGAGATCTGACCTCTGTGATATTTCACATTAGTGATGTGACAAAGCTGGACTAAAAGTATTTGCCTCACTCACCACAGTAAGATGACAGAACAGAGTACACATAGGGGAACCTGAGGAGACCAAACCGGTGTGTTTTGGTTGTTTTAAGACTGCAGGGTGTCAGGAAAGCAACTAATTGCCATGTAAAATCCATACTGTGATTACATTCCTCAGAAAATTATGATGTATGTCAGTGGCCCCGCGATGAATAACACTGAGAAATGGACTCATAAAAATTCCTTCAGCTCAAAGTTACTCTAAATTTGTGGGAGGTGTGTTAAAATCCATTATGCAAAGTCAATAAACAAGATCCTGCTCCCTTTTCATATCATGGACTCATGGTGTCTTAATGAAATGAAAGAAAACATTAGTATTTCACAACCCCAATATAATTGGATATATAATGGTTTTAGGATAATTCTAGTTTATTAAAACTTAGCTCTTACTTTCATAGTTTGGTACTCACAACATTGGCAGCTGAGATCTGGGAAAGTCGTGACATGTCAGTCAGTCATATCTGTCACATGGACCCATACTGCAAGAATTTGTGGACTGGTGCCAAAGGTCACTTTTTAGATTTAAATGCAAACTATTCAAACTAAATAAATACTAAGTTTGCCACAACACAAACACAGTCTTAAGTTTGCGTACTTGTAGCTAACAATTTCATCCATTTATTCATTACTTGTAACTAACTATTACAACTTTATTTCCTTTACTTTTAGCTATTTCAATCATTTATACAGTTCTTTTAGCTATCTGTTTTAGCTGTTTATCTCTTACCTTTAGCCAAGTATTTCAACCATTTGTCCATAGCGTTTAGCCAACTGGTTCAATTTCTCTGTTTGCTTACTATCTAGTTCTTTGTATAGGCCTACTGAACCACAATATTGTTCAGGTGTTAGCTAACTTAATATGTGGATACACTTTAATCAAACTTCAATTCTGTTTTATCAAATTACATGATGATTAGTACATTGCCACATACCCCCTGGCAACTGCAGAAGTATGCCCTGGGGTACAAGTACCCCTGGTTGGGAATCACTGGTCTAAACTAAACTCCTTTGGAGTAGACTGTAGAATTTTGTGTAAAAATTTGCAAACCATTTTAAGATTTTTATTTGTTGCAGAGCTGAACAAGTCTCTCAAAAGGGAGACATGACTATCAAGACTCCTTTGTATGCAAAACACTAAGAAGGAAGTTTTAATCTGGAAGCCATAAGACTTGTGAACAGTTGAGGTAAAAGAACCACTGCCATTAATCAGATGTCTATCAAATGATTTTGTTAATTCCTTACACTATCATATTTTGTATTTTTTAGATATGTATGTGAATAAAATGTTTTGTGTTTATGGTGTATTTTTAGGTTTGCAAACCAGCTTGCCACAGAATTTACTTGAATTAAACATTGCTACAACATTGTCCAATGGGGCAAAAACCATTCCTGTTTGCCTTAGCCTCTTCCAAATAAGTTGGACTAACCTGGGGGCTTCTTAAAAAACCTGTCTCACTATCTGTTAATGTTTCTTGCCCCTTCACAAAAAAAAGTCTTATTATAGAAATGTTGCCACATTCATAACTAATTGGAATGATGTCCAAACTACGAAAATAAGATCCAAGTTATAATGAAGCAGAATTATTAAGGCCTTGTTATGAATGATAAAATAAGATATCTCATTGCTACTTGTTGAAGTAATTTACTGGCTTCACTTCTTCTTGTTTGTTTTAATAGAGCTGTTTTTGTAAGACTTCACTGATAATTCATTTATCAGGTTATGAAAACAATAACACTGTTGAGATAATGTCTCTGAAGACTCTCTTAGTGAAAAACATGGATATATGCACATTAAGCATAAGATAGCAAAAAATTGAGGAAGGGCAACTGTGCAACCTGCACAATGTGCACACTGTTGTCTTAACCCATACATAAAACACACTGTGGGTTTACCTTGGTGAATTTGTTGTTTTAACCTTTGCTGTGATGCCATTTGTCTGGGCTAAGTAATGTGCTGGAGGGTCAGGGAGGTGGGGTTTCCCTCAGATGAGGCTGAGAGGAAGAGAGTGGCGCCTGGATACTGCTCATTAGAACTGCCACATGTTCAGCCTATTATTAGAAACTGCCTTCAATAGATGATTGAGAATAATGTTATCATGTGCTTAAGATAGATTGCTAAGTTTCAAGGGCAGGATTCCTGCACAGTGAAAGTCTGGAAATATATGAGGATATTAGACAAAAGTTTGGAAAAGTAAGGAAAAATATTGTTGGACCTCTGTCATTTTACATTATCCAACATTTGTGGATGTGATATGAGTCAGTAGGGACAAGATGACTGTGAGGATCAATATACTAAATACAATAAAATCTATAAATCAAAAAATTAAGCACAGGAAAAGTAGTGAATTGTGAAACTGATACTGCAGAACCCCTCCAAGGATTGGTGAAATGTGTGTGAGATGAAAAGATGGATACCACTTCCATGTTGCTGCATTATTTATGGAGCAAGAACCAGGTAGCTATTACTGTAGCTTAGATTAGTATAAAGACTGGATGCAGGGGGAACCAGCTAGCCTGGCTCTGTCCAAAGCTCCAAAATAAACCTACCAACGCCGCTAAAGCTCACTAATTTACATGCTGTATCCTGCTTGTTTAACCTGTACACAAGCATAAATGTAAAACTGAGAATTTGTGGTTTTAGGGGAATTTAAATGCTGGAACTATTTTGCTGGCTCTTGCTCCATGCTTAACCTCCACGCAAGACATGAAAGTAGTTTCATTCTTCTCCTCTAGCTCGAATAAGCGCATTTCCCAAAACATCCCAAAATAACTTTATTAATTCCCCTTGGGTGAAATTCATCTATTAAATATGTTTAACTGACTTTTTCTATTGTGGCAAAGAGGTCATCAAAACATCAGGCAAAGGCTGCATTATCCATTTAGAGAAGGACACATTACAAATAATCCAGTCAATCCATTAATCATAGCAGACACTTGGCCTCATTTTCCTAGCTATCTCAAGTCTGTTTACATTTTGCTGTCCTTACTTTGCAATTTCTTTGCATGCTACAGTATATAATCTGAATCAAATCCCCATCCCTTAAGTAGATCTTCCTTTGGCACTTCTTTCTGCCTGTTAAAGTCCCTCCACCCATCAAGCTTTTCACTTCAACACCCACCTCAGACATCCATCCTCCCCACCCACAGCTTCTGGGGAACGGCTTCAAAATCCACAGGATACATTTGAATCAATCTTGATGCAGATTAACTGCAACTGCTATCTCTCTGTGTCCACACACTCTTCTGTCTCTCTCTGATTTTCCATAGCTCTGCCGTGTCCTTTAGCTGGTGACATCGAGCAAAGGAATGGATGACATGTTTTCATGACAGGGGCCGGTGGACTTTTGAAGATTATTTAACAGCAAAGAGGCCCCTCTTGGGTTACAGTGTGGGAGGGGGGCGCATCGTAGCCAAAGGCGTTGAGAAGAAGCCTTTTTCCGGTAGCTCTGTGTGTGCTCTATGTGTGAATTTCCCCCCAGACATAATCACTCACTATTTAAAGAGAAAGTCTGTCTCATTCTCTTTGGCACGTCTTAATGTCTTTTTCTTTTGCTTATTTGTTCACCTGAATTATTCATCTGCAGCCCTTTTTATTTTTGAGGTTTTGCTGGAAATCAGCTATCCTCTGTCAGTTTCGTAAACCCCTAATCTCTACAGATATATGTTGAGATGAATGCAGAATCTGTAGGCAAGGGACAAGATTTTGGTATTGACCAATCATGTTTGAGCGGGCTTTGGTTGCATGCAGGTAAACAGTCCTTGTGGAGAGCAAAAGAGGCGGAACGCATTGGCCGAAATGCAATCTCAAACCCTAGACATTAGCTTTTTATTAGCTTTTTTTGATTTATCTGCATTCAAATCGTCGTCTGATGAGAGCCAATGGGTTCCGAGATTGCTAATTGGACTGTTAACAATGAGTGGCACACGGAAGAGGAAGTCTTGGCCCGGATATCAGCTATTCGGATATCCACTGGCTACACCGGAACCCTCAAAACATTGGCCGTTGCCCCCAGAGGCTAAATCGTCGTCAGCCGATGGGTTCCAAGATTGCTAAACCACTGACCTCTCTACTTGGAAAGTCAAACTCATTTCTTCTCCTTCCACAGATCTTTTGTGTCCTGCTAATTCCTGCCCTAAGGTCTAACAACAGTTCACCATTTACAATAGTAAAACTTAAACAAACCCTCAGTGTGCCTGAATGCAACCCTACCATTAAGTCAATGAAAGAGGAGCTGGGGCTACAGGCTCATTAAAAGCTCTGGCCTATTGCGAAAAGGCACTGACTGTGCATTTCTAGTGGTTAGATAAATTAGCAAGTCAGGGAAATGTAACCTTGTATCCTTGGGCACTGATGTTTAGCCTAATTTCTTAATGATAGACCCAGGGCTTTATTAACTTCCCAAGCTCTAAGTTAAGTGTTTGTTACATGGAAACGTGGAACTAATTAAGTCAAATGTGATTTAAAGGACATATGTATATGTAGTAAATATAGTATGTCTTTCATCACTCAACAGGCTAATCCACAGAGCCTGCTCTTGTATCTGTGGCACATTGCTCAGAAACCTTTCACCTACAGAGTGGATTCAAACAGACTCTGGAACTTACTCAACTCATTTGAACTAATTTGTAAATTAGAGTTTGGACTTTGCTGCAGCAAATCAATTCTTGCTTTGGTTTAAAACTGCACTAATCCATATTTTTATATTAACAATGGATCAAATTACTATGTGTAGTGACAAACCCACAGAGAATTATCACCAACTCTTCAATTCACTCAGCTCCACAGAGCTTTTTAGCCTGTTTTAGCTTATAGCTTTGTTTTTTGTTATTTTTGATTCCTTTAAACTTCACTCTCATGAACCTTGTTTCCAGCAGCAGCAGGAAGCTGATAAATCCACTGTACCAAGCCCGGTTCCAGAACAAAATGACTTAGGGTGTATCTGAAATTAGTGGGGGTGCACTAGTAGCTACAGTGCGGGCCGGCAACAGCAATGAAAAGTAGTGTTGGTGTTATTAACAGATAATGCTGAAACACAGCTGGGAAAAGTTGTGAACAGTATAAGTGAATACAGCGTGTCGTTCCTTTTAAGCAACAGTTTGCTTTATTTGGTTCCTCAAAAGCATCATATGTCTTACAATTACGTTCCAGGATATATCCAGTGTCCTTTCACAGAAAGAGTTCTATTTCAGTCTTTGGACCAGAATAAAATCTGTTTCACTACTGAGTCCATTCCGCTTGACAGATATCAAACATAACTAATGAACAATTCCAGATACATGACACATTTTGTTATTTATTATATTATTTATTATTCAGATCCAGACCAGCACCAAACCGCAGGCAGACAAAATTAGCAACTAGCTTGTGATGAAAATCACCTAACAGGTAAAAAGCTGAGAGGGGCCCAACATCTGGAGTGTGTGTTACTTATTTTGCTGCCACAAAAGTATAAAAGCAAATAGGTTTGCTTTTGCTGTGTTTTTAGCTCCTTTTCACTCAGGATGAATATAAAAGTGCTGTTACATCTGTGTAAAAAATGCTAAGTGAAAGCTACAGGGAAAGTGGAATGTTCAGGTACTTCTGGCAAATATAACTTTATCTCCAGTCTTTTATAAAGTCATTTAAGTTAGCATTTTAACATTAGCCAGGTTTAAAAACATAAAGTAGGATCCAACTTCATGCTAATATTAAACGTTAGTCAGCTATTGTGCCGTTAAAGATTAGCATGTCGCAAATATTATGTTTGTCACTAATGTTACGGTTACGTCCAGAAACATGGCTGTTAAAATGTTACTCTGTGTCTGTTGGATTTATAATTATGCAAGTGTTTGCCAACAACTTTATAGGGTGATAATATGTCAAATGTTGTGTTCTTGTTCTTGTTATGCTGCCCTCAAGTGGCCAAAAGAACCAATTAATGCATGTTTAAGTGTGTGATATAGGTTGAGGAAAGAAAAGTGAAAGGGTAAACAAAAGTATGATTTATGGGCCTCTACTTCAGTCAAACTCATTGCCATGAATTACATTAGGACGCTTGTCTTCTATCCAGACTAGAGTGCAGCAGTGGAAGTTTTTTAATACATGCCTTTTCCTCCTCCTGAGAGCAATTTCAGAATAATCGTTGAGTCAGGTTAATAGTGGCTTTTCTGGCAAAGATACAATGTCGTCATTGTGGTGATCTGCTGCAAGAGCTGCTGTGTAATTATTTAATCCCAGGCTTAGTGTTGTTTTTTGTGGGCTAAGGCCTGGTGGAAAATATTCCAGTCTCCCTACAAAAGCATTTGCTCTTGAGAGCAAAACAACTACACTCATTCATTTTTCCCATTCCTGGATTGACAAAAAATGATTTGATGCATTAGATATCCTGTAGAACTTTCAGTGGCAATAAATGGTACTTTTACAGTCTACACATGGATATTTCATCAGCGTGAACGGCATGTTGTTCTCAACCCTAAAGCATATTGGCTCCATAGTCTGGGCTCTGAAGGTGTCACATCCCAAAGAGGCTATAGATGCAAAATTCTTCTCCACCTTTTGGCCATGAGCCTCCTTCTTCAAAATAAATGACATGTAGGAAATTTGACTGTATGTGCAGGTTCACCCTGTCCGACAGCCAAAGCAATATCACCCCTAGAGTTTACAAGTGTCTTTTCAGCAGTATTAGAAAGCATCTTTTCACATTAGTGTGCTCCTTTTTTCTTCACATTTGACACTTTCTCATAGTATGACATCAGGTTAGCGTGGGACCAAAGGAATCACAGGCAGTTTTAAAACTATGACTTCATGTTTTACAGGGCAACAAAGTTAACAGGGCTCCATGAGAATGGCATAGATGTCTTGTATATAGTTAACATGCAGAAGATGAGGATGAAGAATGGGAGCCTTGTCCTAACTCCGTCTGCCGAGCTGTCTGCTCTTCGGGACATTTCGTCTTTTTACTGGGCCTCTCTTTTCACTGGGCGGGCTGGAAATGAACATGGGGAAATGGTGTTTGATGAACTGTTAGCTTGTCTCAATGACATTTTTTTGTGGGGGGCTCTGAACCCAATATCGATGCTGTTAGGGTTTATTAATTCCCCTGTGGCTAAAGAGGAGAGGCCTGTATGATTTCATTTTTTCAACTAACCTCACTCGCCTCCTTCAGACAGCTGCCTATCCGCATTTTCATTTGGAAACTGAAGGACTTCATGTGTGAGGGAGGATATTTGCAACAAATGGTGAAATTGCATGAAATTTGAAAAATGATTTTGCCAGGTCTCAATAAGAGGTGGAGGCGTTTTTCCTTCCCACAGAGGTGCAAAAGTTCACATAGTTTTGTCCTTTAATAGATACACACCCCTCAGTAAATCCCCTCCACTGTTTGCACAACTGCAGCTGAAAATCCTTGAAGTGTGAAAGTGAATTTTCATAGCGTAGTATTCTTTTCCCCTAAAAATCTGCAAATTTTTGCAAACGGTTTTGGCTTTAGAGCCAAGTGATTAATGCATGGCTGTGAAGGTGATTGGACATGCTCTGCTGACAATGCAAACACACTTTTCACTTTCCTGTCACCATATCTTTAAATGAAACCTTTGACATCAGGGTGGATTGAGTTTTTGCACAACATGAACTAAGATCTCAAACACACCTCACACCACCTGCACAATTCATCATTGCATTTGTCCAAGCTGCCTGATTTACAATGAAAAATGTCACTAAATCCAAATTACAACAGTGTTGCAGACCAGCACAGTTTATATCTGCACTGGGGCTTTAAAAAGGATGTAGTGTCCCCTACTGCAAAAAAACATGTAACACCAAACTTATACTCTCAGTTTGTCAGAGTTGTTAATTAAAGCACTTGGTTAATAGCTTTGTTACTCTAAACACATAAACAGAAGCCTTTTATTTGTTAGATTAAAGAAACTGGTAGATCATTGTTCTGTTCAGTTCTGCAGATTTACGGGTCTCAGTATGCTTCAAACAAAGTGCTTGTCAGACTGTCTAACAACTACAACAAACAACAAAAGACAGAATTGTTTGAGAAAGACTGGGGAAGCAGTTGGGTGCAGTCAGTTGGATGCTCTGACACCAGGGTTTCTGCCCCACCTTCAATCGGGACATTCAGAAAACATGTAAGCACTTTTAGATATCTGGCCTGGGTATCTCCAAGGAGAAGCTGGAGAATGTGGCTGGGGTGAAGGACTGGGCTGTTTTGCTCTGCCTGCTTGGTTTCTTTTCTTCGTCTTAACCAAGTATCTAAACTTGACCATGCCTTAACCATACTGTGTTGTAACCATAGGTGCACGAGATTTGAAAGCAAATCACTTTTGGAGCACTCATATGTGTTTTTTTAGAAGACAGTGATAATTACTTATTTTATTGCTTAAGTTTGAGGACTAGTTTGATCCAACATTAATCTCCCATTAATCTTAAAAAAATGTTCCAAAAAGAGTTCCACTGTCTGCATTAGCCTCAATACTCAGTTCAACACTCTGTTCTCAGTTCTTGAAGCAGGCCTTAGGGACGCCCTCCTGTGGAACATGGCATGCTCCAGTGTAGTCTGACATATTTCCTCGAATCTCTCTGTGGTGCTTACCAAACGGAAGCCTGAAAGCCAAAGCATTTGCACCGGCTGCTGCTGTGTGTTTAGAAGGGCAACTGGAGAAGCAGGGAATCTGAGAGAGCAGGAGACGATGAGGAGGCTGTGGGTGGGTTTTTGGATCTGGATATTTTCAGAACTGAAATTCCACAGGTTATTCCTGGATCTATATGCTGGGACAGTGATAGTCTCAAGATGTGAGTCCACCTGCCCACCAGTTTACTCTTTGTATCACAAAAGGTCAAGTAAGGTGAGAATAAAGGGGGCATAATTAGGGTTGATTTGAAGGTTTGGAATTATTGCAGATGCAAAGTGAAAGCCATTATGTTGCAATATTAGAGCAGAACATCGGGGCACTTGTTGTTGGCATACTCTTTGTTTACTGTATATTATTTGCTATTATAGCAATGTGTTGCTTTAAAACATGCAAAAGCCAGGAAAGGGGGAACACCCATGACTTTGCATGTTGGCATGCAATATTAGATCTCCATTTTCAGCCCCATCTAACCAGTGTCCCTACATAAGCAGAAACAACAGGTGTTAGCAATAGTTAGACAGCATTAAGCCTAGCAGAGGAGAAGGCTTGGAGTACATGATATCAATGCAGTCAAGCAAATTCCCTTTTAGTGTGTGTGTGTGTGTGTGTGTGTGTGTGTGTGTGTTTATGAGTGTAAAGTTTGTTTCATGTTGTGCCCACTGCTTGTTGCACGTAAAGCTGTTGCTTCAGCGGCCCCTCATCAGGCGCCACTCCATGCGCTATATTTGAACCTCCTTCCCCTAGGCCTCCCGAAGTGCCTTTGGATCTAGGTGCTCTACAGTATGTCCCTTGGGTGAGTGGCTCCAGCCAACAGGATGTGATGGCAGGCCCAGAATGCAACAGGAATCTTGCTTCCATGTTTGCTTTCCCCACACTTGCATGCAGAGAAGGTTTAAGCCTACCCTTTAGGGAGTGGATCACAACTGCAGGAATGACTGGAACAGCTATGCCGTGCTGTAACTGAGACTTCATTACGCAGATCCCATCTCACAACAGACAAACCTTACAAACAGACCTTACAAATAGACCCTTTTCACAGCAGACATTTTGACTTGTCAAAGCAGCATAAGCACAGGTGGAACTGATAACATTAACGATGGCTGCATACCATTTAGGTTAACCAGTTCCAGGGCTCTGGTATTGTGCATGCTCACTCACAGAAATGGCTTACTGGGACACTTAATTGAATGGAGCCCAAATCTTAGAGCTTATTATCTAATAATTGGAGTGACAAAATCCATTAACTATTAACTATCTTTTTGCTGAGAATGTCTTGTTTTTATCCAAAGGGGGGCCCAGAGAGTCAGACTTTGAAAAGGAAAGCTCATTGAAAATGATTGATTTTCTGGGAAACATGACTATCCAGAGCAAATTTGTTTTTGAAACAAATAAATTTACTGTAAAGCAAAAATCATTAGGACTTATCTTCTGAGGACCATTTGCTGATATCCATAACACATTTCATGGCAATCTGGCCTGTAGGAAAAACATCTTGTCCTGGACCAATGTTTTAGGTGAACTCACCAATCAAGAAAAGCTCCATCTGTGTCATCCTTTCAGGTCCAGTGGCGAGGAGTAGAACTTTGACATGGTTAAACTTCAGCAGCAGTGGCAGAAAAGGGGGAAATCTGTACTTGTTGTAGGCCACTGCTGCCAGGCTGGGCAGTAAACCACCAGCAGGCTTTTTATTGAAATGAATAGAGGTAGCAACTTGGCCCTTCCCATTCCACAAGGTCGTTTTGGCCAGATCACTAGCAAAAAAAATACAAATTATGGAGATGACTAAAAATGTTTAAACATCAATAAAATAACAATGACTAAGAAAAGTCTGAGATTGTGAGGATAGAGTACTGCAGCACTGCTTTGGGGGCCAGTTTGGGGGGCAAATGTTTCTATTTATAGTAAAATAGATCATATTAGTCTGGGATTCTGTCAAGTGAAAGTTAAAAAGTTCCAGCAAGAGATGACCTGTATTTTACTGCAAAAATGCAATTAAACATCACCTGTAGTTTCCAAGTTGCACTTTTGCTTTGACATTTGTTTGCCCCCAGGTCTGTGTGAGGAAAACAGCACTTGCCCTGTCAGCAGAGAACACAAAATGAACAAAATGACTGCTCAAATTACTACAAGAACCACACCTAATAACAGGAAAAGAGAGAATAATGTCCAGGTCCAGAGGGGGGAAATTTGTCAGTCTGGTTGTATCATGGGTTACTCCTGTTTGCTCATGTCAAACCAGTCCTTCGGGCTGGAGGAGTGACCAAATGTTCTGCACTCCCTCTGGTCAGTTTTATTAAATCATTCATGCTGAGCCTCTCTTAAAACTGTGTCTTTTCCTCTGTTTGAGGAAACTGAAGTAAAATGTATGACACATCTTTTGACTGTTACCCTTGGGTCAACAGTCAAACTCCGAATCCCTACTTCATTCTTATTCTTACCAACTATTTGAGTTGTCCATAAAATCCCTTCTTCTTCCCCTAAACGGTCTCTTTTCCTTGTTCCAATTGCTTTTCATTTTATGCAAGTACAAAGTGAACACATTGAGCTGACAGCAGGCTTCCAGGCTGTGATGGACCAGTCTGAGGAGCAGAAAGAATAAATTTGCTTAGAAGATAAGCCAGGGGATTGGATTTGACATTTCTCAAAAGAGATTTGTCATTAGTGATTTTCCCCACCTTGCTGTGATTGACGTAATGACATCTTTAGTGACCTCTGTCTGCATTCAGCAGTAATTGATTTTGTCGGATGACTCTCGGCTCTCTCATTGTCCTCCTCAAAAAGGTCAAGGGGAAGCATATTGGTTTTTGTGAAAGGTCTGTTTTTATGGGGCTGAGTGTGAGTCATGGGCTAGGCCTGGTCGTTTGTCGCTCTCATGTGTTTTTGATGAGAGTTTCTGAGCCTGGTACAATCTGAACTATAAACAGGGTAGACTTTTGATAGGTTTTTCCAGTCTGGAGATACTAATAAAGCAAGCTACTCAATACATTTACATGACATTTGAGTTTTTCATAGAAGATTTCACAAAACCGAGAGGTTCACCAAAGTGACCAATACTGTTACTGTACCTATAGTTTTAGAACAAAGCTACAATATTCATGTAAATTATTGCAAATATTCTCTTTTGCTTGGGATTTGATGGTTAGTGTAGAAAAGCTTCTCAAACAGCATTTAGACAAGTGGTCTCTAACCAGGGGTTTGGGACACCAAAGAGGTGATTTTCGACCAGACACCAATGTTTATTTCTTCTTATTTCATAATTATTTCAGAATCATCTATTTATCTACTTATTTATTGCCCTTAAAGTAGTCAAATTAAAAAATATTTAGTCTAGAAATACTGGTATCAGCCACCATGTCATAGTTTTTTATTTCTTTATTTTGTAGAATGTAACTCCCCCTAGAATGTAAAACACAGAGGACATTACATCAGTGTCCTCAGTTGGAGCTGCAGCTTCGACAAAGTTCCACACTAAGGCAGAAACCTGTAATGAAGGTCACAAGTAGATGTAGACAAAAAGTGCTTTACAATAAGAGACAGAAGCAACAGACATGAAAAGGGTAAAAAGAGGTAGATGATCAAAAGCAGCATTCTGGACCACTTGTAGCCAATCCAGGGATGTCTTGCTATGACCTTGTTCCGACCAACAGCAAATAAAGATAAAATAGTTGCCGCCATGATAACTTTCAAGAGTTGTAAATATCCTGCCTGTGAGTATTGCAAATGACCTTGTCTTCCTGGATCTGATTTCATTGTCTCACCATTTCCTTAAACAACACACCCACACCAACGCATGCCACTGCATTGTTTTATAGCAGGGCTGTTTTCAGTCCGAATGCCCGCTAAGACAGGTGAAGATATATATACAGGTATAAATTAAATGGTGAATGATCATTTCAATCTCAGCTTGAAACACAATGGGCCTAAGTTTAGCAATGTTCCTCAGCTGGGAAAAACAAGTTACGAGTATAGTAGTAGTACGAGAATACCTGGTGGAAAGTGACACCTAAATTTCAGAGGGTAGATTTAACAGAAGAGGAAAGAGAACCAAGACTTTCCATCATCTTTAGGACAAGGCCAGCTGGGGCAAAAATAAGAACATCTGTTTTATCAGCGCTTGTTTCCATTTCCCCATGAAGCAGAAGCACATAGTTGTTTTCTACTCCACTTAACTACATGTTTGAAGTACTTTTACTACATATCAAAGTACTTCAAACAAGTGGAGGAAAAGCTGATGGTTACAGTCAACAGCTTCCTAATTCTACTATATAACTTTAAGGAGTGTCAGAACTCGAATGAGAAAAGTTATGTGTGAAAACACATTGTGTAACACAAATAATACACTACTTTGTCGTATGGCAGTAAGGTGCCAACGTGAGAAAACAACCAATCGGAGCATGGAGAATATAAATTATGTGCTCAATGCAAATATGCCAGAAGCGCCCGAAGATTTATGTGTGAACGAGCTGTAAGTCATAACCTCTGATGAGGGGTCACAAGGAGACATTACTTAATTTTAGGGGTATTTAATAACAACGGTTGGGTACCACTGATTTAGACCATAATGAAACACTAAAACTCTCTATCAACCTATCAAGATAATAATGATAAAAAATGCAATCATGCTGACTTTGTAGAATCCATCAGTACTACATTGTTATCTACATTGACTTGATTCTACTAAGAATATCTAATTGTTACATCCATATGCAGTGACTGACAGTGATTTATTATATCCGATTTCTAATAAATGGCCAATAAGAGCAGCAGACACAGGCAAAGTGATTCATCGGTTTAACCCTGGTTCTTACTGGAAGTCGAACCATATGCCTGAATGAAAATGGTCTTGCTGCTTGGGCCAAGTGTATTGCATTCCTTTGGACTGGGCGTGTTGGAAATTCTCTGAGGTACGATGCTGCTCCTCTGTTCATCCCCAACTCAGGCTACAGATGATGATGTATCATCTGGCATCTCCCTCGCTTTCTCTTTTTACTTCCATCAATCCCAGGATTGATTGGTAGGCAGACTATTTTCAATGCAGCCAGGGTAGTGAAGTTTCACGGCTCACTGTGGCAGTCCCAGGGGACCACACATGGAGCTTTTCAGATGCACGATGATCGAGACCCCTGAAATGTATTGTATGGTTTATGCTTCAATGATTGAACATGGCGTGTCTTTAAATACATGGCTGGGGGAACAATTCCAAGTGTCGTGTTATTTGAGGAAATAGATTAAACACATCTTCTGACACACATAATGACCTGTCTTTGAAATGTAATTTTTGATGTGGAAGAGTGTTCTTCAAAGTGTACATTTCTGCTTTCCTCTTGAAAGAAAAAAAAAAATTACATGCTCCAGCTTCACAGTAATGGCTGGATTACCAACTGGGCACCTGCCCAGAGCCCCTAGACAGTTAGGGGTGGAATCAGGGCCCACATCTTATTTTTGCATTAGGTAAATCTGGCCCTGTTCACAGTATTAAATACACTATGAATCAATCATAAGCAGGCCATTTGAGGTATTCAGAGTGTCTGTATGTAATGTATGTTGTCATAAACTATATATCTAAATATTTCTCTTTCTCTCTCTCGTTGTCTTACAGGACCTCCAGTAAGTACACCAGACGCCTTGTGTGACCTGCATGTGGTAAAGTGACTTTGGTTATTTGTGCACTTTGGTATGAAGTAGATGAACTGGAAAGTCCGCTCGAACATATCTGATGACAATATATTGCCTTGTCAGGATGCAATGATAATCTGTACATTGCATCATTATATGGCTCTTTTTTCTGTCATGAACCAAATGTTTTGTATACATTTTATGGTTCTAACCTTTGCTTTAAATTGTCCACACAGTTCTGATTCTTACAAATCATTTAAGACTTGCAGAATTTAGAATTCACGGTATGAATTAAAATTTTTACTGGCCTCTAATAGTATTTAATAAGTGGTGATTAGCAGTGGTTAGCACTGTTACCTTCACAGCAAGGAGGCTCTGGGCTTGAATCTGCTGGCCAGCTGGGGTTTTTCTGTGTGGATTTTGCATGTTCTCCCCATGTCTGCGTGGGTTTCCACCTAAATTAGTAACTCTAAATTGCCTGTAGGTTTGAATGTGACTGTGAATGGTTGTCTGTCAGTCCTGTGATACACCAGTGGCCTGTCCAAGGTCTCGTCCACTGATTGCTGGGATAGGCTTCAGCCCCATGTAACTCTGCACAGGATTAGCGGATCACATCTTTGGTTGAGTGCATGCAAATAGTTGAAATCAAACCTTTGGTTAAAAGGAAAACTTTCTGACTATCTGTAGGAACACTTCTCCAAACATCTGGCCACTATGAGTTTGACTTTTCTACAGTTGTGTCAGTTTTGAAATCATGTTTGCCAAATATCCCTCCCTGGAAAATTTGAGGGATAATTCCTACGGAGGAAGTTTTAAGGTACATGAGGTCAGACAGCGAGGCAGATTTTCCACTCTCACTACACTTCTATCTCCACAGGATCTGAGCATTTTTAACTCCAAGACATGGTCAGATTCCACATGTCTCTTATGTGCTTGACATACAGTATGCCAAACACCTATACCTTGGCTCAGTATTGTAGGTTTTTACCAATTTTCACTCAAAAATACCAAGTTTTTTTACAACCAAAAATTGGTTTAAACAGATTTTCACTTGTAAAATGAAGAAAAAATGCAAATGGGCTGCTGATCATGCCTCAGAGTTCTTCAAAGTAAAAAAAACATTAAACTACAAATATTTCAGGTGTAAATATAGATTTCTTTTACCCCTTTTTAAACGTTTGTATCTGATCTTGTAAAAATTCTAAATAATGTTGTCTTGATAAATAACAGTGATGTTATTTCACAGTGAAAATCCTGCAAAAGTAGCATTCATCCAAAAAATGAGTTATGATATTAGTAGGAAAGCCTAACACAGTAATGGATATACAGAGCACCTTGAGCAGTATGCAACAGTTGGGCACAGAATTGACTGATGGGTCCTGATGCTAAAGAAGCATAAAGGTTGTGGTCCTGCTTCTGCCTTTACAATGATTTCACAGATGGGTTGACTGTATTCAGTCAGACAGACACAAACTGGGTGGGTTTGTATAGGAAGCTCCCAGAAGAAATCAGTGATGGACAGTGAATGGAGGAGTTAAAGCTAAGTCAACAACATGTTAAAGCTAGGCAAAGCTAGCAAAGTATCTTTCGTGCCCAGGCAACCAGAAAATTGCAGAACAAAATTCATTTGGATGTCCTGGTGAAATAGGTGGTGCTTAAAGCTTGGTGATGTACTGATTGTCTCTAACCGGACAGTAAGTTAACACAGCTAATTTAAGGGAATGTGCTGTACCATCGACTCCAGTCTTATGACTGACTGCAAACCAGGAGGAATTTCTTTTGTGGAGAGTATAAAATTGGATCAACACAGTTGATAGTAATATGGTACTGTTCTCTCAAAGGTCAGCACCTTTGTCAGTTATAAAGAGTACGGTCTAGACCTGCTCTATATGAAAAGTGCCCTGAGATAACTTCTATTATGATTTAGCGCTATATAAATGAAATTGAATTGAATTGAGCACTGTCCAGATGGTTTATAATTGGTACAAATTCTCGAATCAAGGTTCACCAAAGAAGCACTGAGTGAATTAACTTCACCTCCAGTGAATCCACTGGTTGCAGCAATTCTGTTGAAATGAATCAATTTCAGGGCCAAAATGTAGCTGTTATAAATCCTACTCTGACCTGACTCTTCCTCTTGCTTCTGTTTTACAGAAAAAGCACATTACCAATTACAATTGTCAGCACAAGGTTACTATTAGATGTTTTTTAAGCCTGATTGACGTTAACCAAACACGTCAGTGAACTTCCGTGTCCTTGGAGAACTCATCCATTATGAAATTTAAAAACATTTGGCTTTTCACCTTTTGGAATCCTTCTGATCTTCAAAGACAATTTTGCCAAGAACACATTCATTCCCTCAGAAGTGATTTCTTAGAAGTTATGAGTAAGATACTCTCAAGTCAAGGTAAATGTTCCATGGAGCAGAAGCATGAGTAAATATCATGTATTCATGAATACACTATCCATCCATTCATTGTCTGTACCACCTATTCCTGCTCAGGTTCACAGGGGAATGGTTCACATCCCAGCTTCCACTACACAAAGTGCAGGGACACAGTATGGCCAGGTTACTTGTCCATCTCAGGGCTAACATATTCTCTCACAGGTTTATTTCCTTAAAAATGTACAATATAGCACAACTGTAAAGTGATATGAAATTGCTTTTTTTACTCATCTGTTGAAACTGGCTTACTGTCGTCCTTTAGAAAACATAAAAGATCATGACTGTTCACAGGTCACATCACAGGGGCTTGGTCCTGTTGGCCCTTGCATGGGCCTTGTGCACGTAACATACTTTAAAATAATCAGAGATGATGGGAAACACCATCTGACTTTGATGAAGCTGAACAGAATACCAACAGGGGTCCTGTCAGTCAAAAGCTCAAAACACAGAAGCATCATTTTACAATGTCCATTTGAAACAAATATTCAATCTAGCTACACAAAAGGAGGTGGCCTTATTCACTGATGATTAATTGCTAATGTTTTCTTGTGTGTGTGTGTGTGTGTGTGTGTGTGTGTGCGTGTGTGTGTGTGTTCAAGTTCAGTCAAAGGGTAACACCAAAGTCAGCTTCTGGGTAAAATAACACCAATAAGAACGGAGTAAATCAAACGTCTCTCCTATACATCCCGACTCACTACTTATTGAGCAGAGGAGTACCCAAGGGACCATACATCCCACGTATGATGGCCAAATATACCCCTCTCCCACCACCCCTCCCTGCCTTCCTATTCATTCAGCAGCACTTTGCCAAATGGGAGCCACATGTTGGAGGGTTACTGTGTAATTCAAGTGAAGGATTCCTTCTGGCAGTGGGTGACCTTTTCCGCCTGCAGACAGACCCTGAAGACCCAGTAGCTAATGGGCAGGCACCTACATGCAGCATGTTTACACTCAGCACCTGGCCATGCACCTTCATGCACTGCCCTCTGACTGCCAGCCTGATTTAGTAGAAATACTGCTTGTCTGACTAACCAAGCACCAGCCAACAGGACCCAGAGCCCTCCAGACTGAAGTGCAAGTACATTTCTGTCACATGGATTGAGAGCAGAGTATAAAATTAAGAACCTACAAAAAGACAGGCAAGCTAGAAAATTGTGGTTTTGGTTCATAAATCAATAAAGGTCACCAACACATTGGCAGTTGTTTCTACTTTTTTTCAACTGTCCCTACTGGCTGCTATATTGGGTCTATAATGGGTCTAAGGGGATTGGCTATGAGCCTGCAAGTAAAAAAATAAATAAATAAGAAAAGTCTTTATCAAACAGGCTCCTAATTAGCTGACAAAGTGGAAGTATATCTTTCTAGCTGTCTCCCAATTCCTTTCTTTGCTTTCTCTCTGTGAAGTTTAATTGGCAGTGTTACTCCAAAGTTGCAGTTTGAGGGGACCTATTATGCTTTTCCTTATTTTCTGTCATATATATAATGTTACAGTGACGGATGTTCATATTAAACATGGCCAAAATTTTAAATAATGACGTAAACGTATGTAAAAGTAAACCCTGTGAGCAAAAAGCTCAGACTTCAGACTGCTCTGAATACAGTCTTATAGTGATCACATCTGTCCGGGTCAAATTGATCACTATAAGCGGTGATTATTATAACCCCATTTCTTTTCTTTTTCTTTATTTCTCATGCAGATTACTATCTAATTGACATTTGTATATGTATTACATGAATATAAAGTAATGAACAGAGGATGAACTGAGGGGCTGCATAAAGGGCCAGTATAAGATAAATTAGGATTTTTTCTTAACTGTGAATCATGCAAAGCTACTCTAGTGGAGTCCGAGAATAAAAATATAGAGCTGGAAATAAGCATGTTAGGTCCCCTTTAACATCCTTCAGTCATTTCCTGTTACAAAACTGTATAGTACATTGATTTCTTGTATACTAACAAAAAGGTATACTATGACAGTTTGTATATAGCATTTACTGCATTTGTGCTATAGAACTTAGACAAAGATTCTGTTTCTCTCCTATCCGTTCACAACATAGTGAGATTAAACACATAAAAAAAGGTGACATTAATCCGTAATACCATGACTTTTATGTAGCAAAGAAAAAGATGGAAACATTACAAAGCCACAACAAAATAAAGCTACACCACAATCAGAATATACCACAGAACAGTATTAAGTACTGAAAACCTTTTGACTATTAAGCTTTTAGTGCCTTCACTATCACTGCAAAAAATGTGTCAAATCATGAAAATAAATCCTTAGAAAACAATGTCGATCTGTATGTTCAGTATCTTCCAAAAATTCATTTTTCATGTTTCTCCCCAACATAACTAAATGCACAACCTGCACACTGGACTGGATTACCAACCAGTCAAAATGCCCCAAGGCCCCAGACCCCAAGGAACCCAGCCCCCCAAAAGCCAGGTTCACTCATTGTCAGTTTGTTTTAGTGATATTAATTAATATATATATTATATATTTTTCAAAATTCTGCGAAGTGTTCCACTAAAACCCAGTGTCACTTGAAATGCTAAGGGCGTTAAGACGAGTTCTGCATCACAACCTTTTAATGAGGCTGTCTTGTAGAGGGAAATTGTAGTTTCAAAAACGTATTAGTTCATATACTGTAAATTTGCATATAAAAGCTGGGGGTGTAAAAAAAAAAACACATTGAGGGGGATTTCAGTACAAAGACAGTCATGTCATACTCGACACTCTGCTGCTCTAAGTTTGATACCGTTCATAATGTTTTCATACTCTAATTAATGACAAATGTCTTTCTTCTTTGCCGTACTGCTGATTGATGTTAAGCTACCGTCAACAACACTTCTTGATGTTTTCTTCATTCATTAAACACCCATCTACAAAGGAAAGGCTGCAAGACTTTTAATGTGAAAATTCTGAAGGAATGTTTAGTTTCATTCAAAGTAGCTTAACATCGTTCAAGGAAAAAGGCAAAGTAGAATGCCTGAAATGACTCTTGCTGTACTGATGGAATTAGTGTGGAAATGGACATTATACTGAATTTGAAGAGAATGAAGTCAACAGCTAAATATGGAGGACGTGTTGAGTTTGCATCAACTAGAGAGCAGGAGAAATCAAGGCCTGCCTCTAATATAAGCCTGTTCCAAATAAAGGCCTCTTACTGACATAAAAGGAGCGTCACCAGGGATTTTGTGCCCCATAAAAAGATATCACATTGGGCCCCACTACTCCACCACCACAGGTCACGCCAACCCTGTGCAGTTGTTGTAACCACACCTCCAGAACCCAATCGACCCATACAAATATTTAAATAACTCTACTTTTTCAGGCTTGCTGGGATTGTCTTTCAACTCTTCCTCCACTTCCACACTCCTCCCCGACAAAACTGTATCACTTGAAGAGGGTCCTGGCTCTGTAGAGTGTACATGACGCATGTGATATCCTATAATATAATACCATTTGTAATAACATGATTACCAATATTTCAGTTACTACCATTTTGTTGACTTAAATGAACTGCATGCAGTATATTGACCCTAATTACCTGCAGTTGGGTATCACCACCACTAGATGTCAGTAAACGACCATATTTCAGTCTGCATCAAAGCCAGAGAGCCATAACTTGGCCATATGACTTGAAGGTATTATTTTAACATTGGCTGTCACTTTCATTCAGACTGAGACACTCAATGTTTCAAACTTTCCAGCATCTAATACAGACTATAGGCTGTTTTAGTTTCATATATTGATCATTAAGTGGAAAATTAATTACAGTGTTTGAATTCTTATTATTTCATAATAATAAAAAAAGAAATTCCCACAGACCCCCTACAATTATGCCAACTGACATATCATTCAAAACAATACAGCTCACCTTCTTCTTCAGCTGGGAGGGCTGGTTCATTGGTAGGGGTATGGGGATGGGGAGACAGGGCAGCTGAGCCTGAAGCTGCATCTGTTGGGCCTGGCACCAGACAGGGGCAGGGACAACTGATTTAGTATGAATAGCATGCTAAAAGTTTGCCTGCATCGATTGCCAGCTAAAAGAGGAGCGAAATGTAAACACTCAGAATTTTTTGTGAACATATTAAGTAACTAATGTTAGGGTAGCAAAAGTAGCCTATTTCACTATGGACTATATGCAATACAGAGGCTCTCTGGATGTTTACTTTTTGCCAAAAACAAGTTGTTAAGTCTCACTGGGGGTCCACTGTGGCCATGCTAGCGTGTCAAACTTTTGCCTCCTCGTAGCTCCAAAGCTCCAACAAAATTAACAAAATTGGTGATTTATTGGCATTGTTTGGACTGTACTGAACATACAGATCAACTTCCTACAAAGTGGATTATACTGTAGGAGTGGTATGAGAAGCTTTGATGGACGTTTTGATACCAAAGCCAATAAGCAAGAGCTCCGATGAATGTATGACGTTCCTTCCTTTCAGGATCACTGATGTGAGAGGAATGACTTCCAGCATTCGCCCACGCACACACACACACACACACACACACACACACACACACACTCTCTCTCTCTGTTTCTCTGGGAAGTGCAGCAGTTTCACTGGACTCCTCATGGAGGAAAATTGATGACATGCCAGCACTCAAGAGCAGGCAGTTATCATTCTCCTCAGCAAAGCGTCAATGCCTCAGCAGCTTTTTGAAAAATGTCAAGAGTTCCTGTTTTGACTTCCAACCAATTAGCGTTCCATCCTTTACTTAAGAGCTGCTCACACAAGAAGCATTGATTTGTGTTCCGTTCGCCCATTGAAAACAAAACTCACTTGACTTTCGACAATTTGCCCGTTCTTGTTCTTAGATCCTGGACAAAACTGAAAGCCGTTGTATTCTAGCTCCTTGTGATTTGTTTTTGATGGAGGCCACCATGCTGACATGTTGTCATATCCGCATTAGCAAGGTATTCAAATAGGGTGAGGTCAGTTAGGAGTTTGGAATAGGGTTTGTCAACCAGAAACATAAGGACTTTCAGCATGCGTTCTCCCAAAACCTCTTTGTGGTGAAATGAAGAAACTGTTTGTTCTTTCATGTTCAGAAAAACCTTGTGTTGTGTTAAAATATGATTCACTGAATACTTGTCGACCAAAGTTTAAAGAGGCATGTTGCTGCATCAGCAGTCTTCTTTCTGTGTGCTGTCACTGAGCTGAAAAGGCCAAAATAAAACATATTCATGCAAGATGGTAACTACCACTAGTCCCTCCAATTCATTTTATTCTGGCCTGATTCAGTGCAGGTATCTTTCATTATGTGGACTTTATCTGTAAAATTTACTCTTTCCTTTTTGTACCAACTTTCTCTCACCCCTTTTTCAGGGTCCTCCTGGACGAGCAGGCTTTCCGGTAACTGTCTTTTTAACTTGTGTCTTTGTGTGTCTCTATAGACAGTATTTGCATGTGTAAATAGTGATCACTGCAGTATTGATCTCTCTGCCTGCTCTCTACTGAGTAGTTGTCTTTATTTGGATTTTCAAATGAGTTTTAATGATCATGGATATAGTGAAATTAAATATATCCAGCTGTTGTTATTGGATGATAGCCATAGCTGTTTCCAGGACGTATGTTAAAATCAGTGTGAAAATATCCTTTAACAATTTTATCCTCAACAAAATCTATATCCTACAAATTTGCTTTGCTAAATTTGTTTTGGAGGAAACATACTTGCTGCGTTGATTAAAGCAAGGCTGTGCAACAAACTCTGACTTACAAATGAAAGTTTGAATTCATAAGGAATACCTGGTCTTACTTGATGTGGGATGATCAGTAGCTTATGGTAGCTTATTTTATCTACTGCAAACCTTAGCTACATATTGCTATGTACAACTACAGTCAGTTTGCTGAGCTATCGAGTAGAACCTAGCAGAAAAGTTAGCATGCTACTCAAACATTACAACAAGACTATGTAACTTTTGATGGAAGAAAGGACACAATATTTCTGTTACTGAACAAATGAAAAGTTCAATTCATAAGCAATAAAACACAAACCCTTGCAAAATTCAATACACCCAAGGGTTTTGCTGCTACAGCCTTACTTGGTCTGGTATGACAAGTAGTTTGGCTAATGTTAGCAAATTGTTGTTTCCTGCTTGTGGTTCCATTCCACTCACTCTCAATCAGATTATCCAATAACATCTTTTAACAGTGCTGGGGAGTAGCAACCCAAAGTAGCCTAGATATTTTCAAACTCATATAACGTTTTAAATGGCTACTTTATCCTTTAAGGAGCTGGGCATTTGGTCATTGTGTAATGTAAGTGTATGTAAATGCACTATGTATGGGAGTCTTTGACAACCACATTCATTTGTTTTGTAGTTTAATAAATTACAGCACAAAATAATGAGCGCATTTGTGAAATGATATTATAATAACAAAACAGTTACAGCAACAATTGCAACAAAGGAAGGGAAATTGTATATACATACAACAAATACATACATACATACATACATATACATATATATCTGTATATGCACATGCACAATATGTATATACAGTACATATACATAATACACATATACAACACATACATGCCATTTTTAGAACACACATGTATACCCACACAGACGATACATACTTACACATACACATACACAAATGTGACCGAGTATGTAGAGAGATAGGTGGACAAGGATAAAATATCATGAAGGCAAAAACATCATCCATGTATCAAGGTCTGAGTTGGGTCAAGACAGGACTGACGAGCATAGAACCAGCATCTGGGGTGCGGGAAGGTAAACAGGCACCACATAGGCCCATCCGTGGTCCGTACACCCCACAACCATTCACAGCACAACATAGCATATGGCTGGATTACTAGGCCCCAAGGCTGGATTACCAAACAGGCAACTGGCCCCATGCCCCCAAACTGCAGGAGTGGTAAATTCATTTAAAATTTGTTTGGGAATATGCATCCCTAAAGCACAATATCTACTGATAAGTGCCTTAAGGGTCTGTGTCAGGTTTAGACTACTGAAACACTTGGTAGTTAGGGAAAGATAGCGGTTTTGGTCAAATATTGAAGTGTGAATATTTATATGTTAACAGGTAGTGAAATTAAAGATTTTGTAGATTCATTAAATAAATGTTCCTCGTTATGTAGATAAAAAATGTAATATAGGCAGGATTAATGTATGTTGTATGGATGTATTTTTAAGGAAAGAGGGTTGCATTCAACATGAACCCTCTGCACTTTATCATCCATCAAAGGCTTGTTATATAACTCAAATGTGTTCAGATACATTCAACGTGGAATTAAAAATTAGTTGAACCATCTGATTCTATATTATTTCTATGATCACTTCTCAGTTCAGAAACCTCAGAGATGTCAGTACAGCAGTGTAACTGAGTGCTTGTAGCTTTAAAACCATAACACTATCTATTCATAAGATTATGAGCTGTCGGCTGGATTGTGCCATTGCCTCTTGGTTGTTTTAATAAAAATTCTGTCTCTATTTCTGCTATACCTTGAATGTAATGCTTATATAATGTGCTTCTGTTTTATCACCTCTACCCCTCTTTTCTCTTCAGTCTAACACTCTCCTCCTCTTTCTGCTGAAGCAGAGGTCTCAACTTGTCAAACCCACATGGTTCCTATCATGACAACAGGTGGCCATCTAGTATCTGACCTTTGTCCTGGGTTGCCAGTTACAACCAACAAACCCCCCATTTTGTTCTGACAAGCTCACTTGTGTAACAGGTCCATAAAACAGTCTCAAGCAGAGACCGGCCCCACGTTTTGTTCCTTTGCTGGAGTTTCACTGACAGTTTGTGTCAATGCAAGGATGAGATTCCTTCCAGGATTTGTGATTGATTACCCCTGTCAAGCAGCAGGAAATTAAATCACAAGCTGTCTTTGACTGAATGAGGGCGAGAGGATGTGGGTTTTTTTGGAAAGAGGACCTGTAAGAATTGAAAATCAGGGAGCAATGTTTTCCATAGAATGTGGTAATTTCAGAATGTGACATTATAGGTCTTTATAACCAAAGGAGGTAGTCCCCACTGATATGATGGATGGATCATAAGCACATTGTTCCCTCCTCACCTTACACACACACACACACACACACACAACTTATATTTATCCATATGCAAGTGGACCAAGCTTACAGTGTGCAGTATTCCCATAATTCCTACTAACCCCTTGGCTACTGACTTGCAATTTAAGAATGAATAAATCACCCACAATTAATAAAAGCTAACATCAGATATCTGCCTTCATCTGCTCCACTGCAAAACTATATTACAACACATGTGGTCTCATGGGTGTCTATTTCACAAGTAGTACTTACTCTGGTGGTGAGTAGAGGCTGGTGTGACTGCGGTCAGCTGTGTGTGTATGTGTGTGTGTGTGTGTTTGGCCTGAGCCTAGGGTCCAGCTGAGGCTCATTAAGGATGTAAATATGCCTCAGACGTTGCACCACTAAGGAACTGAATAAATCTTTTTGACTGCAGTGTGTTTGTCAGCTTAAGGCCTAGTATGGGTGTGTGTATGTGTGTGTGTGTGTGTAGATACCAGTGAATGGGAGACTACCAAGGACCAAATAAATCTGAAAACCACACTAGAAAGTGACCTATTTTAGTGAAGGTTGTATTTTGTGGTTACAGCAAATAATCACGTTAGGCACTCACAGTTCTGGAATAAAACCATTTTTGGTGATGCCAGATTCTCCCCAAGGCCTTGGTTTAAATCAGGACCTTGGACAGGGCTTCAAAGAGCTCAGCCATAGCCTGATAGTATTTAAAGGCTTTAAAAAATATGCCACATACTAATGACAGAGATACCAGTGCATCTGATGTACCAGGACTGAAAGCAGCTGAATCTATGTCCAGATTCAGTCTACACAGATGAGATGAGAGGTGGTATTAGTTTGATTAAAATGTAAAAGGCAGGCACCATATCTTCATTAACATTGATGGTTATATTCCCATAGTGTGACATCTCCTGTCTGCCAGGCAACACCAGCCCTTAGTTAGGCATAACTCCATGGGTATACTGCTTGGGAAGAATATTGGCAGTTCACATTTTACAGACATCAATATGAATAGTTCCAACATCTGATTGGACAAATGCAGTCTTAAACAGGGCTGTTCTGGAAGTATTGTCAAATTCTCTTTTAACTACTAAATAGTAGTAAATAAATACCTGTGATGTCCCTGTGGCACAGTCAGAACAGAGGTTGGATGTGGAGGAGTCTCTGGAAACATTTTTTTTTTCAGGAAAGAGACGTTACTGTTGAGTTCATTTCTAAGGGCCATGTATCTAGCAGCCATTTGCACTTGCATTGACATGATGGAGTTTCTATTAAGTCTGAACAGAGACAGACAATAGTCAATAATAGCTTAGCCCCACAGAGTAAAACGTCCCATGGTTTTGTGCTTTAGTAGTGCAGTGGTTTTATGGCTATTATCCAACTCTTTATAAGGAGTGTCTTACCAAAATACTGCTAGGTTTAATGTTAAAAACATACTGTAACTCTTTAAAATCATAATCTTTAACATTTTCTTTATATAATTTCTACAGAAATTGCCATTCACTGTATTTACATTCTGTATTTACCTCTATATATAGTAGTATTCATTTATGGAGTCCACTTTTACCACACGGCATTCAAATTGCATACACACAAGGGATTCACAGGAAATAATGCATACACCAACTGGACGTGATGCAGAAGACAAACAACAGTGTTGCACAACATTGTTGAAATCCAGAGTAGCCTCTTTGGGTGTTTGTCACCCCCAGTGGCCGATACAAGTGTTTGAATTGTGGGATCTATATTATTTAATAGCAGCAAAGTAAGGTAACCACAGGTGTCACCAAACCAGGACTAACAAAGCTTTGCTGAAAACACTCATGTAGTGTGTGAAAGGTGTTCATTCAGACTTCTGATATTTTTACACAATGGCAGAAGGCTATTGTAGTACCCATTTTGCAGTCCACAATATCAAAGGCACTCTGAAGTTAAATAAATACAGTGCCGCCTGTCTTTTATCAATGTCAATTTAGTCAACAGGAGAACAAAACAGAAGCTTTGTTTATGCATTGTTTTAGGCTGTATAAAATGAAGAATTCTTTTACTGAGCTGTGAATATTTATAATAACACTGATCTTCAAAACAATTTTGAAAATATGTTGTGTAATATATTACTTGTGGGAAACCATTGGATATCTCTCAGACTGGAAAAGGTCCATGATGTATGTTGTGAGTTAATTATCAGGAAATCAAGTGGGTGTCCACGCTCCCAAAAGTCTATCCACAGTCTGCTCAGTCATGCATTGTGTCTCCACAAATCTTTCCTCACAGATGAAAGCTCCTAAGCACAGGTGAACATTATGACTTAGAGAGCCTGCCCTGCCTTATCCTTCTAAGGCCAGTTGTAGCTAGCTCCCCTACAACTCTCCTTATTTCCACGACCTCCTCCAGCAGTGAGTCTTTGAACAGCTGTCATCCTCATCAAGTTATTTTGACACCACTCAAGTTTATGGTTATCTGAAGTAGTGTGAGATAAGATCCAGGGTGGACAAGTGTTCATAAAGCTATGGATCAGGGCCTTAAATATGTGTCAGAATAGAGTTTTTGTCATGGCCACCAACCGCTTGCCTCAAATGACGTAAGGAATAGTTGACATTCACTTTGCAACATCATTCTAAACATCTCAGATTTATCACGAGTCTTGGGTTGGGCATGACTGCATCAAAGTGTTTTTTCTATCACAGTGTCATGGAATGCTTGTCTCTAGTCTCAACATTATGCATGGCATGGTTACAGTAACTGACTAAGCTCTCTCAACACAAATTATTCCATCCCTTAAATGGATACCATGGTATTAGGACTTTAACAAACTCTGTTTAACCAGAGTATCTTTCATATCTTTCTCAGTAGTAGCACCCATTAGGTTCAATGATCATTTCTAACAGTGCTAATAAACCAATGTTAGTGATGTGAAGCAACTCTTATAATGTATCAGTGGAATATGATTCAAATTAGATTCTATTTAATTGGATGAGATTAGACTCATGTAGTGCCTTGAAAATGACAAAGAGCCTATAAGTCTACATGTCAAGGTATCCCTTTAAGAGTTCACTTCAGTCTTCAGTCTAACCTTCTTATTGACCCCTATTCCTTCTGATATTGTATTGGTCAATAGGGTGACAGAGGAAGTATGGGAATTCCTGGGAGAATGGTGAGTGACTTGGGTTTGTGCATCAAGAGTACTGTAGCAGTGGTTACGTTCATTATGACATGGCCAATGACACAAGCAACATATCATTTCTATGACTGGGATATATTTATTCTTAAAGGCTATGGTCCACCCACACCAGTGATTTTACTTATTTTGGCTGATTTCTGCCAGCACATAATGCCATACCACATTGTTTCATTCAATTCAGTTTTATTTATATAGCGCCATATCATAACAAAGTTATCTCAGGGCACTTTTTCGAGTAGAGCAGGTCTAGACCGACTCTTTATATTTACAGAGACGCAACAATTTCCACCATGAGCAAGCACTAGGCGACAGTGGCAACTCCCTTTTAACAGGTAGAAACCTCGAGCAGAACCAGAACCAGGCTCTGGGTGGGCGGTCATCTGCCTCGACCGGCTGGGTTGAGATAGTTTCATCTGTAAAGAGATAAAGTCAACAAACCAGTTTGCTAGCCTTTTAAATGACAAACCATTAATTACACCGTGATGTCGGGAAATACCCAATTAACATTTCATAAAGTCAATGTAATTACCAATAATAGCATTAGTAATCATAATAATCAATAATAATATGGCTTTACCTGTAGCTGTTATCTTGTTTCAACATACAGTACATTTCCTCATTTTGCTACAGCAACCAACTATGCCCAGAATCCCCAAATTTCCTCTCAGCTTACTGTTGAACTTTTGTAGCTCAACTGTGGACCGTTTAATATTAGCTGAGCAAAAATATCAACGTTAGCTGGGAGAAAACTTTTGTAATTGTTTAACTCCATAGGGTGTTACAACAAAATGAGAGAGTGTATTGTTAATGGCCATCCTTACTGTGATCTACTGCATATTTAAAGACTTAGAATGGTGTCAGAGGTGTTTTACTGTGTAATCTGTTTTTTTTTGGTATTACTTCCAGTCATTACTGTTAAGGGTCTGTAATTTACAAGGTTTAGTGTAAAACCGATTACCTCTACAATAAAAATATAATAACCCAAAGTTGATTATATCTAATACATCAAAGGTGTGCAGCATTGATTTGTTTGTCTAATTTTAAATGAAGAGCCAGTAGAACTGACATGTTAGTCTAACTCTACCCCCAAAATAGAACTGTTTCCCTCATGCCCCTTCTCAAAGGAAGTGAAGTGTGAAGACATGTTTAACCCTTACTCAAATTTGTTGTATCACTGTGTCTGTTAGAAAAGTCCATCTTGATGCTACACTTACTGTATCTCTCCTCAGGTTCCACGTAGCTCTTTACCACAAATCACTCTTCAAGGTCCCAGTATGCTTTAAGCAAACATGGTTGTACAAAATGCAGTCAGATGGCATTTAAAGGAAAAAGTCTATCCAAGAACTCTGTCTCTTTTGCATGTCTTTGTAATATCATCATGATCAATCGGGCTCAGTTGAGGATAACATTTGGACAGTGTTTCTTTGAAAGCAATTGCGGCATTGCACTCGGTTGTAGACATGATGATTGATGAAAGTAGCTGTATGAATAATGAAAAAAAGCTGCATAAAATGGGCATGAATGTTGAATTATCTGAAAAGTTACACAAATTGTTGGATGAATAGTTGGACCCCTGATTCCACCATCAAAAAGGATTTCAGACACTGTTAGACGATCTGACAAGCACTTTGTTTGAAGCACACTGAGCCCTTTGGGGACTGGCCTCCCCATCATTAGTCCTGCTGCTGCATGCCCCAAAACCTCTCCATGTCTCTAACACTGGTTCCTCTCTCTCTTGTGTCTCTCTCCTGTTCACACCTTTTTGCATGCGACTGTGTCTGCTGTGACTGATCCCAGGGCTTAAAAGGACAAGCAGGGGAGAAGGTAAGTTTAGGAGCATGTGCCATTAGCAGGATTACATAAAAAAATGTAGCAATTTAGCACCAGTCAAAGACAAACTTTGTCCTATAACTTTCTGGCTTTGGTTTGGTGTCCTTTGTTATTTTGGTCATCTATGGTCAACCCAGTCTGCTTGCATCATCGCAAGTATGAGATGTAGAAAAACAGTGAAATACAAATAGGCTGTCATTTGAGACATTGCTCAAATGTGACTTAGTGGGTGGTGGTGTTGGTGGTTCGAAGTGCAGAGCTGTGCAGTGTATTGTGTGTACAGGTAGCATGTGATTTATATCAGGGACTCAGGTCTGTATTTTCAAACAGCATGAGGGTCACATTCTGTGAATGGTTTCCCACCCTGGTTGGATTACCTGAACTCTTTACACCATGAAACACAATAGTAACGATTTGTCACATAAGCGTCTGAAAGTTCTAATTTAAGACTCCCCAAAGAAAATAGAGAGACATTTATAAAAGCCACAGCAGAGCACATGAGGAGATTCTCAAAGAGAACTTAGAATGAATAGAGTTATATATTGAAATAAATAAATGTTGTTACTGGTGCATAGTGCAACAGTTAAATCTTAGCTCTTTGTCATGTTGAAGTTACCATAAATATGGACTGCCAGCTGGAAGAGAAAAGATTGTTATTGGCCTCAAGGTGGAAATTACATGTAAGACAAATTTTACTGTAGGCTCTGATATCTCCCTCTTGGCTTGATGAATTGCAAAAGTGTGTCAACAGAGACGGTAAACATGCAGTAAATCTGCCAATGTCAGCAGTACAGGAGCATAAAAATCTAAACGATCACTTTTATTCACATCAATGTAATGACCTCTACCTACGAAGAGTATGTTAAGTCTGCTGCAGTTTGTTGATGGTTGATTTTAAGTTCATCAATGAAAATGAACTCAGATGTTGGAAATGGATCAAGTTAAATGCATAGCTGCTCACAAGTAAAACTTAAAGCTAACCTTTACAAGAAAAAAAAACTCAACAGGGCACCTTTAAAGTACTAGCTGAACATGTTTGGAAATACACATGGTCACTTTCTTTGCCCTTTGTACTCACTGACCATAATTTCCATAATGTTGAGCAATTTCTCAATTTTTCTTCTTTCTTCTTAACATTGACTAAATTGTTCATGTACCGGTAGCTTATTGTGCAACTATGCCACCCCACCCCCCTTTTACCTCAAAGTTTTGTTTTTTGACCAGCAAATTTCTTTTTTATCAAATGTGTTTCCAGCAATAGGACCGCAGACAAACAAAGTTAGCAACTAGCTGGTGAAGAAAGCATAACATTCAGCAGCTAATTAGCCACATTTTTTTCTCAGGAGTTGGTAGAGACTAAGACAGGACTAAAAGGAGAACAAATATTGGTGTTGGTCTGTGTCTGCAGGATGTGTAAAGCGGCAAGTGTTTGCTAACACATTCGGCATAAATAAATGTGGTGTCCTCACCGTGTTCTGGTGAAAAAAAAAAAAGAGAGAAAGAAATCAAAGAATGTAGCTTTAATAAGGTGTCTCCCGTTTCACCTCAACATGTTGCAAATAAATATGCCTGTTGGATACTCTTCAAAATTGGTTCTCCACATTTGGTAAAGCAATCATAACATCCCCATGTATCAGCTGTATCGCAGCCAGAAACAGCACATTTACAGATTTGTTATTTGTCATCAAATACAAGGTGATTTGTGATGTGTAGAGTTTAATGTGCAACGAAAGGAGAAACGCAGCACATTCGTGACTGTCATATCACAATGGCAAGTGTGGTTGTTAGCCAAGCATCTTTAATATGCTCAGTCAGTCAGTCAGTCAAAAAAGTAGTTCCAGCCTCGACCTGAGTTGTGAAAGAACAGAAATAGTAACTTGACCACCAAGACGGTAAGTGGAGAAGCAGACAATGTAGTGGCGGCTTTTTGGATCGCTCCACAGATCCACATCCAAAATAATCTATTGTTCTATTCTAGGCAGGTAACATATTGTAATAGTGTGATCAGGATTAGTCCCATATGTGGTTAATCTCTTACAGTAGCTGCCAGGACAGAGAGGATGAAGAAATACAGGAATTATACACAGCAGACTTGGCTGTAGATCATTCCTTAAGAGGAAACATCTTCCCCAGGAAAGGAAGAGTGATGCAGGCACAAAGAGAATAAGTGAAGACGAGCTTTTCCAGAACACTGCACTCTTCAAACAAATGGCTTCTGTGGGTTTTGTGGGAGGGTGTTTGGGGCAAGCGACTGGCAAACTGAGCCAGGCTGAGAGAAAAAACAGATAGACATGATGGATTGGTTTTGCAAAAAAAAAAAACACAGCAGATTGATACCACTCTTTATGGGCTCTACAGAATGTCATTTAGAAGGAAATGAGATCTACACAGTTTTGTCTGCTTGTGATTCCACAGCCATTGGTTTTATGTGCCCGTATTTGCTCTGAATGGGTCCTGGTTTTAGTTGTGATTCTAACTTTGCCTTGTTACCTTGACCTCTTACAACTAAAGTAATCCAATCTCTGCACAAGTGTATCTGTAGATCTTCACTTGTCTAATCTACTAAAGCTGTAGAAAACCAAGGAAACTGCCTCAGATGACATGAGCCCTCTTTTTCCATCATTACCTTTGCCTTCTGGTCCCTGAGTGATACATCTGCCATGAAACCAAGAGTGAGAAAACAAATTCTTGGCCTCCTGAAGTAGACATTTGTTCAGAAATATTTAGAATCACCTTTGATGGATGACTGCAGGACTATCAGATATGTCCTTGCGATAGGGTTTCCCTTCAGAGGGAGAGAGGCTAATAAGGGAAAGTGCTGGAAACCTGAGTTGAGCCAGTCTGGCCTCAGTGGTGATTGTGGGATTGTGCAGGGAGGGTCAGAAGGGCTGCACAGACCGCCGCTATCACAGTGCAAATCCAGAGCCCAGAGGCACTCCACTGTTTGTATGGTAGAACCTCTGACCTTTTGAGTCACACTGTTGAGTTATGAAGTACAGTCCTAAAATAAGATCCAATTTGTCTGGGATGAAAGTGATAGTCAGTTTGAACATTTAAGGCCTGATCATACGAGCATTTAAAACAGCAAAAATTCAAGCAAAATTCCAGACTGAAATCAAATATGGGAAAGATGGAATCCCTGCAATCAAAGATTTCCCTCGCAGGGGTTAAGTAAATCGCTACGTCACACTACTTTTATATAACTCTGATCTGCTGGAGTGCAGACTGCCAGAGACGAGACGAGATGAGTAGTTGGTAGTACAAATATGTCTCTTGAATAAACTCCTAAAGGGGTGCTCCAGCAATTTAATAGTGTACTTTCAAGTTTGGGGATTTTGGAGACTTAAGACTAAAGAACAATGGTCAAAACTGATGTAGAGGCTAAGATATCCTGACTTTTAATCCCTTGTATGGGTTAAGCTCCAAAAATTCAGGATCCTACGTTTCCCGTAACGCAACTTATAACATCTTTTGTTAGACTATCTGTGCCTGGCAAATGCCTCCATCTTTCAAACTCCATAACTTCCAGTTCGTAACGCAGGGTTATACATTTGTAGGCTGAATAGTACTCCTTTGACTATGATGTGTTAATGTGTTAACAGAATAGCTGGCTAGCATGTTAGCAGCTAGCTCGCCGCTAGCTCGCTGCTACCTGCTAACATGTCACCTATTTCACAAGAACGCGTAGATAACTTCACTGTGGAACTTTCTAGTGAGACCAGAGCTTTACATTTCTATGCATATCCACCACGGTTGTCTGAGAGGAGGTATTTATGTGTTGGAATTAGGCACAGTGTATGTCGAACAGATACTAGTGGATGGATTTGCCCCTGCTATAGCTATTCAGCTATTTACCTCCAGAGGAATGCATCAATATGCTGAATTTCTCTAATAATATTTGTAGAGGTGACTGGGAAAGCAAGTGGAATCCCCTCTCCATCTTATCTTTTCATTATGTTTTCCTACTGTCTTTCTATCTGTCTATAGGGAGCACCAGGCGAGCCAGGTCTGTCTATCATTGGACCAAGAGGACCTCCTGTAAGTGTCTTCACCTCTCCCTACACCTAATAAACCTCTTATCCTGAATCAGTGCTGCCTGCCTGCACGCCAAGCGTTTTTATTATGTACCATTTTAGTAGACTTCTGCTTAACACATCAAGTTCTTAGACACCAACAGACTTTTCAGTTCTGTTGATACCACTGGTACTGGGCACAGATTTATGTTAGCCCAGCCAAACCGCCTTTAATCAAGACTGGGTGAATGCACCACAAATGATAGAATAATGCTATGTAATTACAGACTGTGTGGAAACAGCAGCATTGTTCAAGAGAGTTGGAATTGTGATTTGGCCATAAATTGGATCATTAGTCATGCTTGTTTTATCAGGAAGCAAAGCGAGAAACTCCATCCTGGTCCAACTGGGGGTCAATGTTAGTTATCCAGACAACAGGTCTAAATGGATCCTCTTGTTATGACCCAAATTTTTGGGAGGCCAAATGAGTTTAGTGTTTCTTTTTTTTTAATCCTTTTTAGTTTTCAGGAGGACAATGTGGCCTTAGAAGTTGCATAATATTCCATTAAAAAAAATATGGCATAACCAAGAGTCTAGCCAACTTAAGTGGAGCACACATCTGTTTTTCTAATTGATGGTTACTACAATCTATACATGTGTGTGCCCACTCTTCCTGGATGGTAATAGGCATTTCTGTTGAATAACAGGCTGCGGAGGAAGCTCTGTGCAGTAAGAGCCAAGTCCTGAACTTAGAGGGCCAGTCAGTCAGTAACACTTAGAAGCTAGTTTACCACAGCAGGTGAGATTGACATGAGTCTTGACCGTAGATGGAACAAGGGAGTTAATTCAACAGTGAGAGGAGGAGAACGAGAGGAAATGACAGCTTAGGCAAGCCAAGTGCCTCGACTTCTTCATCGGGTTAGATGGATGAGTGCGAAGCGATTTGCCACTGCGAGAAAGGTTTTCAACTTAACAGCTTGACTATGGGCTGCAAAGAAGTCATATTTTAGAGATATGAACAAGATGTTTTATAGCACATGCACAATGACATTCTCAAATTTATGCAGGGAACCATTTAAGGGAAATAATGCTTGTTTGCAATGTAGAATTTAGATGCAAAATGCATTCCCATGCCATTTTGAAAGTATGAGTGTGCAAGGTGATTCTTGACCTTGAAAATAGTATTTAGCAAATAAATCTTAAATTTTAAGCTTTCAACCACATCTCATGGTCTTCATCAGAGGATGGATGTTTTGAATGTTTTCCATTTTGCTGAGCACTTTTAGAACGCATTTATGTTGCCTTAAGAGTTGAGCGTGAAGGTTAATTTTTGACCTTAGAAATAGCATTCTGCAAAAAATAAATTAATAAATAAAATTCAAGGTTCACTCACTTTTCTAGTATTCAACTTCAATCTCACGATCTTCGTCAGCAGATGGATCTTTTTCATTTTTCTGAGCACTGTTAGAACTCATGGGTGTTGGCTTAAAATTTGAGCATGAAAATTAATTCTTGACTTCAGGAATACTACTTTGACAAAAAATAAATCTTAACTCAAGGTCCACTTACTAGCATTTTGCAGAGATTTCAACCTCATCTAATCCGCAGATGGATTCTTTCCCCTTTTCTGAGGTCTTCTGGGACTTCTCATCCATGTTACTTAAAAGCTGAGCATGAAAAGGAATGCTTGACCTTAGAAATATTATTTTGCCAAAACAAAAAAACATACTTCAAGGTGCACTTACTTGCTTTTTCAAGAGCTTTCAACTGCATCTCACGATCTTCATCAGTGGGGGGAATTTTTTGAGCACCTCTAGGACTTCTTTTTCATGTTTGTGTAAATATTGAGCATGAAAGTTCATTCTTGATCTTGTAAATTGTAGTTTGACAAAAAAAGAACTGGTCAAGGTCAACTCGCTAACTTTGTTTTGGAGCTTTGAACAGCATCTCATGGGCTTCATCAACAGATGGATCTTTTCAATTTTTCTGAGCATTTTAGCCCTTCTTGTTCATGTTGGCTTTAAAGTTGAGCGTGAAAGTTCATTCTTGACCTTGGAAAAAGTACTTTGACAGAAAAAAACACAAAAGTTTGACAAAATAACTTTTTTTCAGAGCTTTTAACCACAGTTTTGTTGAGGTTTGCTCACAAGACTATGAGAAACTTGAAATTAACCTTGGATATTGAGGTAAGATATTTTTTTGTCAAATTATAAAATCTTGTATAAAAAAAAACATTAAGCCATGTCTGGCGTTTTTTCAAAAAGGCCAAACATCCCTGGGAACAGAAACCATTTGAAGCTCCCTGTAACTACCTCTGCTTCCAGACAATCTGTTTCATTAGTCACGTTCACCACTTCCTTGTAAGTGTCTTTCCCTACATCTTTATTTTCCCTTCACTCCTTTTCCTGGGGATATTAAATGTCTTGTACCAGTCCGAGAAGCAGGGTAGAAAAGCTCAGGCCACCATCAGAGTATGCTAGCTAATTGTTATTGACATACACTCATTGAACTCATTCACCTTCTGTTCCTAGTTGTACATCTTTATTAGATTAGAACTCTTTGTTCTTTTCTTTTCAGTGTTCAATTTCAGCATCTAATTTCCTCCTGTGCAGAGAGAATACATACTGAGTGTATTCCCCAGAGTTTTCAGTATCACTCCTTGCGTCAAAATCAATTTCAGTACTCACCAAGTGCCTTAGTGCAGTGGAGGGATTGGGGGAGAGAACTGTATCTTCTTTCCCTGACTTGCTTCCAGCAGATTTTTATGTCAGACTTTCAAAACTGATTAACTGATGTTTTTCTGTTTCTCTTTAGGGACAGCCTGGAACAAGAGGATTTCCAGGCTTTCCAGTAAGTATTCATGACCATACTATCTTTCAGGCGGATAATGTAAATGATGCTTTGATGATTTGTGTAAAAGCTGGAAATTTTACTTTAATAAGCCAAAGACAGCAAAGCGTAATTACGAATAAATCTTTATCTTACACAATAAATTGTGAATAAATCTTGAATGTATAGATTGTAAGTTAGATGAGAACTGAGTGCTAGACAATATGCTAATGAATGGTTAGTTCCTAAATATCTGTAAGTCTGCATTCTGATTACCTTTTAAATTAACTGTTCCTGATTAAGCTGCCAAATGACACACAACCAATAACTAATTATTCCTTCTTCATTACACACTTAGTTATTAATAAATTAGTAAAATAGAAAATAGTTATTTACTTTAAAGTGAATTTGTGTGTGCCTTCAAGTTAAGTGGTTAATCATACTGAATTGTTATTAGAAATCCATCATTTCTTAATGATCACCTTACCACCTTTGTGGTATGTTATATGACAGAGTCTGCTTGACAGTTTTGTATCTGTATTAAGATGTGCACTAGCTAACTGACAAAGACAAAAACAAACAGTTTAATGGAGCTATACAGATCATCCCAAACATTTCAGTCACTCACTCATATAATTTGTTACGGGTTAAAAATATAAACTTACAGGGTTGTAGGCAATCTTATATTGACATTACACTTTTACGCTTTTTTCCTGACAGATAGAGGTATATTAAAGTCAATACAAACCATGCAAAATCAGAAATAGCCCAAGATTTCTTCTTTGCTCACTGACTGGAGTGCTGCTCAGCCATAGTGCACTCATATTGATGGGTGGCCAGAAGATTTATAAATTACACTACTATTTTAATCACTAGTACTGCTGTAATATAGCTACCTGCATACATAGTATGATAATCCTGATTTAGGGCTAATTGTAACCCTAATTTACTGCCAACATTATTTCATTAATCTACACTGACACCACCTCTGCATTTTACCTTTATTGTTATGTATTTAACCAGTATTTGCAAACAGACAGTTTTCCAACTGATGCAGTAATGGGGCTAGCTGTTGGTACAGAAATGTGTGATGTAATTGCTGATCTCCATATGTGCTCAAACATCTCCTTCTCTTATTTTATCCTAGGGTCCAATTGGGTTGGATGGCAAGACTGTGAGTTCCCCCAAGTTCCTGTCCTTCAGTGTCCAGAACTCTGATTATCTGTGATGATAATGAGCATAATTAAGCTAAGAATGACTGTGGTCGTTATTGTAATAAAATCTCTATTAGTGTCATTACTGTTATTATAGGGTGGATATGCTATGGATTTTTCTAAAAATATGTCCAAGGAAATCAAGTGGAGGTACCTGTTTAGATAGATTCAATTATTTTACCACCTGCTCACTGTTTTAATGTTCACACAGGGACAGAACGGACCGAAGGGAGACATGGTAAGCATTCCTTAACTTTTTCATAAACATAGTTGTGCTACAATATCATTACAACCAGTCAAGCACTCATTTGAGCCCATAAAACCTTGGACATGCACTTTGGGCATGTTTCATGAAATTTACAACAATGTGCTGTAGAAAATATTAAATAATTGTGCTGAACCTTGTTTTGCTGTTAATGTCAGCTGCTGTTTATTTTGTACTCATAATGTTATAAGGAAAACAGAGTTGCAGCCTGATTTATGCAACACAGTAATGGACTAACAGTGGGTTGCATGCAGTAGGGAAAAGGTCAAGACAGATGGGAGCTGTTAGCCACAATCTGGCTTTCAGTCAGGGTTACTAGGTAAAACGCTTACTCATTTAATGAGGCTTGAGAACATTTAATGTCTCAAGTATTTTCTTCAACATTAACATTCTATGTTCTCAAATCATTTGATTCTTTACTTGCCATACAGTGCAATGAGCATCATGTTGCAGGTTAAGCAGGACTAGGTTTTTGAAATCATCCTTCTCAGTGTTGTTAATAAGTAATGATCTGAAGACGACTTACTCTGGCTGACTCTCAGCTATTACAGAGCCAAAGGAAGTATGCAGATTTCCAGCTTCCACGGGCTATTTAAGTTTAAGTTTAATGTTCACTTTCAATGCGGGAAGTAGTGTGCCCTTTATGTCCCTTAAGGTGGAAAATGAAGGTATGAAAATCGGGGTGATGGATGGGCGTGTAGCATGTTTGACAAATGTTTCACAAAGGAGACTGGCGATTTTTTCCACCGATTTGGATCATCCTCTGGAATTATTTCCAGCTTCAATACAGATTTACAGGATGAAAGAGCTCTATTTGTCTTGAATGATGTTACGGTGTAGGTCATTTCAGTGTTGTCCAGCTGAGGTTGATGCTCTGGCTTTTATCATGCCCACTGCTGATTTCAGTAGCTTCTTGCATGCCTCTGCTTGAACAGGGGGAAGTCATCGTGTCTGTTTTTCCAGTAAAAGAAAATGCCTGTAAAAATGACAACATTTCCAGGAGGCCAGATGAGGTTGAATACTGTTGAAATAATGTTTAATGTTGATTAATGGCCCTGTAATGAGCTCCTGTTTCTTAGTCTCCTTCCTGATGAATGTCAGGAAGTATTGAAAAGGGCTTTGTCTGCTAAATGTATTCGACCACAACAAGTAATTGGAATAAACTCCTGTAACAGCTAATTCATCCGTTTGATTGATACCTTGACATGTTTACTCATTTCACTCATGTTAATTGGAGGAATTGGTGTTAAGTCAGGTTGAATTATTTTTTAAGCTGTAAATCAATTTCTAAATCACATTCAAGACTGACTGTGTTGCTGTTGTCTTTCAGGGTCAGCGTGGTCCTAAAGGACTCCCAGTAAGTGTCTGAAGTCTGATATCAGTCGTGAGATAATAACCTGCTAATCTTTGAAGCTTACTGCTTAACCACTCACCTCTCTCATTCACCTGTGTTGTTTTGCTTTCTAGGGTGAACCCGGACCCAAAGGGGAGAAGGTGAGACATAATTTGCAGTAGTTTGACAATTTGGTCAGTGAGTAACACATTCTTTAGTTTACCAGCCAGCAGTGGTGGAAGAAGTGTTCAGATTCTTGATTTGAAGGACTGTTAAAGGGTACTCCAGCAAATTAGCATTGCACTTCCATCAGGTTGGGAGGGATTTCAAAAAAAAGTTCAAAATCAGCAGAGGACGAGATGTCCTGACTTTTAGTACCTAGTATGGGTCAAACTCCATAACAGTGGATCCTACATTTCCCATAATGCAACATGATAGCTTCTTGTCGTTAAACACCCAAACCTTTTAAATTTGCCCCCAGTTTGTAACACAGCCTTTCTGACATACATTTGTAGTCTACTCAAGATGAAATGTTTTCTCAGACTTTGCAAAGCTGCTCGAGAGCTGCACAGAACACATTCAACTGTTTTCACAGGCTGAACTGCACTCCCAATGACAAATAAATTGATCTTCATGTGTAAAATATGTGGACTGATAAAACCTCTACTATTTGTTGTCTTCTTATTTCTGATTGAACTTTTTTCTTTCTCCAGGGCGTATGTGGAGACTACACACACCGGGTAAGAAAACATTATTATGAAACTGATTATTTTTCATTACTGTTTCACAAAAAGCTACCACTTGATCATCAGTGTTTATGCTAAAATTCATAAATGATTTGAATCTACCCATTGTATTGCAATATACACTAAATGTTATGGTAAATGGACTGCATTTAGATAGCGCTTTTCTACCTTAACGGATAAAGCGCATTTTTATTCACACACTCACACACCGATGGCAGCAGAGCTGCCATGCAAGGTGCTGGCCTGCCCATCGGGAGCAACTCTGGGTTCAGTGTCTTGCTCAAGGACACTTCGACATGTGGACAGGAGGAGCCGGGGATCGAACTGCCAACCCTGGGATTAATGGACGACCCACTCTACACAAACTGAACCTGTACTGTTGTTCGTCCCACAGCATGTAACATTATCTCTCACAGGTCCACATGTATGTACAGTTGTGCAATGTCAGAACCAGTGTCCGAAATTAACTTTTCGACTCACCGGCCAAGGGGACTGGTAGATGGAAAAATCCACCGGCCAAGCATATTTTTTTACCGGCCAAAATAATAAATTGCCTGTCAAACATAAAAGTGAATTTGCTTGAATTTGCAGATGCTTAATCATTTTAATCAACATAAACCTCCTCACCAGACTCCTCTCTCTCTACTGCAATCACCCTTGTGTTGCCCTTTCCTGGCACGCACTGTCTCCACCTAGTGGTGGCTGTATTTTTAAACCCATTGGGAATTTTGAGTTTGAGTTTTGACCATAGACTGTATATAAAGATGTAGGACATGACAGCTCACACCAAAAGTGAAGCCAAAACATCTCGATCGCCCTCTGGTGGCTGGCTGCAGTATAGGTCATAAGCCCCGCCTCCTCCATGTTAATGGATGGGACATGAGCCAAACTGAAAAGTCAAAGTACACAATATGACAGCTCCCGTATCCGGGGTATTTTGGCTTCATTTTTTACAATGGGAGGAGGTGGAGACGCATCGTCCATCTTTATATACAGTCAGTGGGTTTGACCCTTTGAGGTTGCTGTAGCTGGTCAGTGTGGAGTGTTGATGCAGCAGAGCAGCAGATTGAGCTATCAATATGAAGTCACCAGCTATTAGTTTATTTCCACAGAGCATAAATAAACAGCCTGAACCTGGAAGCCTTTGTCTCATTTGGAGCAGTGTTTACCTATCTGCCAAACTGAACACCAATGTTCAACAATTGTAAATATCGCCTCATAATAGCTATTTAATTAGCCTAACGGTAGCTAGCAGCAAACCGGCGGCAAATGATAGCTCATAACCCGTACGGTAAACAGTGCCGCGAAACTAGGACCGCTCGAGATGGCCAGTTCCGCGAAACTGTTTATACGCAAGAAAAACACATATGGTAGTGTGTGTGTGCGTACGTGCGCGTGTGTGTCAAACCCCGACACAGTCAGCAGAGGACAGAAGCAGCGCGCCCGTAAATGACACCAAAACGTGGTAGAGACTCTCAGCATAGTTTTTTATTACATGACTACTTTGGTACAAACATTTATCTTCCAGTGTGGCAGATACACTTCCGAGATTTACTCGCCAAACGGAAAATCTACCCACATTTGACCCTTGGCGGGTGTTAATTTCAGACCCTGGTCATAACAGAATAGAAAAGTGAAGCTGGAAGAGGAGAAACTACTGCAGAAGCTGGACAGACAAATGGCGGGTAACACAATGATAGGTAGCACATGCAGAGCTCTGTAGTTTTTTGGCCCGCCGTCTCGGGGGTTTGGCAAGCTGAGAGAAAACAAAGTAATTACCGGCGGCCTGCTGGAGCACACAGTCAGACATGATAAGAACCTGTGTGAGGGGGTGCCAAGAATAAGAGTCTCCTGTGTAAAGGGGGATTTTTCAGATAGCTACGTCCATTTCCAGCGTAATTCAACCTTTCAGTTATTAAACTGCTCCTGCTAAGATGATCAAAGTTTGTTTTTTCTGGTGTCATAAACGTTTGCTACCTTGTTTAAAAGCCCTTCAAAATAACAGTACAATGCATGCTGAAAAGTTTTATGAGTTGTTATGGATAATGCATCATATTGGGATATACATCTCTGGACAGCTGCAGGCTAGATACATTTCAGAATGGGGAGTTCAGAAGAAGAAGGACCCAGAGAGGATTTTGGATTTGATGTTGTTGAGGTAAAATTTAGATTTAGAGAGCCTTTGCCTTTCACGACAAAGTCAGCAAGATCAGCAAATATTTCTTGTGTTTTTGTGTAATGTGTATTTCAGCAGCAGCCCCATTGTTAAAGGAAAGTTCAGCATTTTGGGAAATACTCTTATTTGCTTTCTTTCTGAGATTGAGATGAGAAGATTGATATTAATCTAAAGCAGTGGGAAACAGTTAGTCTGGCTCTGTTCAAAGTGAAAAAATAAACCTACCATCAACTCTAAAGCGGACTGTTTAACAGACTGTATCTCTTTTGTAAATCTCATACAGAAAATAAATGATTGATGTTACATTTTGAAACTATTTCTTGGCAAACCATAGTTTATTTCTCTATAGCGCAGGTTCGTCAAATAATAGCTCCAATATGTCCAAATTATAAATGACTATTTTACATTTCTGTTCACATAAAATCTAAATCAAAAAGATCCATCCTGAGATTAAGTAGGTGTTAGAGGTGTTGGTAGGCTTTTTTTCACTATGCACAGAGGCAGGCTAGCTGTTTTCCCCTGCCTTCAAGTCTATATGCTAAGCTAGGCTAACCACATCCTGACTCAAGCTCTGTACTTAACACAATGACATGAGATTGATATCCATCTGAACATGTCACTCTATGAAAGAAAAGAAATAAACCTTTTGAGCTATTCTTAAACGGAAATCATCTTAAAGTCAGACTTCACATGACGTGACTCACTTTTTGTGTGGTTGGATAATGGCTCGTTGCCACCATTACCAGCACTAACTGAAATGACCACTTCCCTGGTGTGTAGGGCCTCTTTGTGCAGGATCTTCCTCTGAAAACCCTGGCTGCCTTGCGCTCCAGTCAGGCTCTGATGTTGAAGGTTTGTGGGTGCCTCCAAACACCCCGATAGATAACCCTCAGTGGGGGTGACACCAAGTTGTGCCGCAAAGAGAGCCAGTGCCTTAGAGCCAAGGCACTCCTCAACCCTCTGCTCTCCACCCAAAAGAAATGTGGTGACGAGGTTGCTACTAATTTGGTTTGGTACAGTTTTTAAAGTGACTTTTTCAGAAAAGATAAAAAAATTGATGAAAAGAATGTCACATAATATGCAGTTAGTATCTCTTTGAATTGTTACTGTTACTGAAGCACGGGATGCCAATATTTAAATTAAATCACTGAAGTGAATTAAAAATTCAACGTTCCATGTGTGTGCAGATGATGTATGACAAAATTAAATTACAAAAATAAAACTTACTGACAGATGACAATTTTATTTTCAAGTTTTAATTGCACATTGCCTGCGGTTTAGAAAATAAAAATGAAAAGTCAAATTTAAATTAGATTCCATTATAGTGATGGCTATGGTATGCAATTTGAAATTTAAAGTTGTTTTGGTCAATTTGGTTAATTACAAGAAGAATTTCTGAAAAAAAGAAGAAAAAAAACAAAACATACAAACAACAATTAATAGGCAATTGCTACCGACAAAATGGTACAGTAGAAAACAGTACAACATAGTATAAAGATCTTCTATATGCTAAAGCAAGTGTATTATGAAGCTACAGCTTATCCTGTCTACCCTTTGTATAATTCACAACCCATTACAGGTCAAAAGATAACATCCGACAAAATGCTTAGGATTACACAAAAAATCATTTTACTTTAATTATCGCACAAAATGATTTTTTTTCAAATACAACAATAAGAATTGGATTTTTTTTATTTTCATTTTCATTTTGTCATACATAACCTTAACACAAGTGGAAAATAAAATTGGAATTAAATTAAATAATTTCACTTTAATATTGGCAGCCCTTGACTTCTAAACATTTAAATAAAGTTGTGGTGGATAGCTGGAAATTGTGAGGGACAAAGCAGCACACTTGCCTACTTTTTTACTACATTTATACCCCTACTTATATTTACTTATAACATGCTGTATATATTTCCATAAAAATAGTACTATCGTTATGGCTTTGAACTGATCTACTTAAAAATACTGTTATCGATCACACAATGAAAAAAAGTACATTCCAAAACTGACTTAATGCTTCAAATATGTATGTTAAAGAAGTAAATAGCAGTGAATACTTCTTTTGGGTTTCAGGTATTGGGTGAAGGTAGTCTTTGCGTTAAAGGTCTCTGCATAATAAAAATTGTGGAAATATGTACGCTATGTAAAAGGTAGGCAAGTTGCATACAGCTGGTTATACTTGTTCTACTTTCAGTGGGGAAATGTAGCTATCAGCGGGATCATACTTGTACAGCCCTCTCCTAAACTTGTATCTGATCATGCTGGTCATCTCAACAGAAGCGGCGTATTGTACAGCCCTGTGTTGGACAGTTGGCCACAGTAAGTCTGGATGTGCACTCTAACTGTACTGCTGTACTCTCTTTGTGGCAAGACTGGCGCCCACCTCTGCTCCGCTGCAATCTAGGGCCTAGCTTACTGTTAATGGGGACATTGATGCACACAAACCCTGAATAGGGGATGCTTGATGACTTGCAACAAACAGACTCTGACAGTGTCTAAGAAATTTGAATGATTTCATATTCTTTTGAAATAAAGAAGCATCACAGTACATCAACAATCCCCTTTGCCAGTCCAGGCCCATAGTTTGCTGTGCTGGTGCCTCTTTTTGTCTTTTTTTCCCATCAACCTTGTTTTCTTTTTTTCTCTCCTTTGCCTTCCCATTTCCTTGCTTTTCACTCTCGTGTTCTATTTCTCTTTTTCCTCCATATCCCTCCCCCTTCTTCCCTCCTTCTCCTGGTTCTACCCCGTTTCCTTTCTCTGGCCTCCTGGTGACCTTTGCCCTGTGACCTTTTTGCACCACTGGCCACCTGTGCTTTGTGACTGCCCCCGGCAGATGTTGCCCATCACCGTGCGCAACATGCCCTCAATAAGCCCTCTAATCCTAAAACGCCTCAAGGTACAATTCTCTCTGCCCCCTACTTGCCCCTTCCTCTCTGCCCGCCCTGTGGATGCCAACCGCCGCCATCCGTCGCCAAAACCTCCCAACCCTCCTCCGCCATCATGCTGTAATTAACCAACTTTTGGCTGCTACTGTTTCTGAATGTTAAGTCATATTCAAGGCTAAAGCTATTTTCTGTCAAAGATGCATGACAAGTCAAACAAAAATGCTGCATTTCAAATCATTATGTTTTAATTAAAGCTTTCTTTAATCTTAAATAAAAATAATGGTAGTTAAAACGATTCATTGTGGTTTTAAGTAAAGGTATGCAATGGCAAGAAAATACACAAATTCAAATACAAATGCAAAGTAGATTCTACAAATAGTGTTTACTTCACTTAACAATCAACTGATAAATCACTAAGATGAATGAAAAGTTAAAAAAAATCTAACTGGACCTCTTTCCTGTGGTAACAAAATCCTGTAATGCTGATAAAAAAACAAACCAAATTTACAATCCTAGCATCTTCATACAGCCATTTATCCTGCAAATTCATATGCATCTGTATTAGTGATTTACCATTAATGATGCATTTACCTAGTGGCAATATTTCAGGGTCAATGCAGGCAGTAATGTTACATTCATTGCTAAGTACAAAGTAAGGAAAAACAAAGTTTTTGCTTTTGAAAACAGCATTGCTTTGATTGTATTTATTATTTAGCCCTGACCACCATCTTTCCCTAACCTTAAAGTGACTTAGTAGTGCACTTACATAGCTGAAGGACTCAAAAGAGACTGGTAAAAAAAAAAAAAGAGTCAAAATTGAAGCAGCAGAGGCCAAGATACTCTGACATTCACTCCCTAATTTAAACTCCAAAAATGCCGCATCCTACCATTCCATCATTGTAACTTGATTTTTTCGTTAGACCATCCCTACCTCGTCTTTCAAATTACACACCTCCAATTTAGGCTTCCTGTTTGACAGGCTGAGAAGTATTCCCTGTGATTAATAAACTGACCTTTATGCGTAAATTTGGTTGGCCATTTAACCAACTGGTTTTAGCTAACTTAAAACAATGCTGTAGTGGCCATGCGCAAAAATAGAAGAAATACATAACAAAAAAAGTTGACAGTGAATATTTGTTCAATATGAACAGTGTGACAACCATAAAATGGAAAAAAGAATTCATGCAGTATTAACCTTTTTGCCAAAACTTATTTTAAAATCCACCCTATCGCCAGTCAAGAAAGTTGATATTGGTGATTCTCTAAAATCTAGGTTTACATCCAATACAACTGTTTTCTTTTTTTAATCTTTCTTTCTATAATATCTACGCATAGAAACTATGGCATGTTTAACCTTAGGGTAAGATTGTGGTTATGGGAAATAAACTATGGTTAAGGTTAGACATCTGAAACATTTGCTTAAGGTTTTAGGGAAAGAGTTAGGAAAAGGTCCTAGTTACTTTAAAAAAAACAAAATAAAAAAAACATCAAATTGAACATAAATCCTAAAGATACTGGGCTGTGCAGTATAGGTGCATGTATGAATGTAAGTCATAGAAATACAGAAGACTGTATGGTTGCTCTGTAACAACCACAGCTGCACATGTAGCAAATGATAATGTAATAACTTCTAAAATTACGTAATAGATGGCAATGTCTGTAATAAACAAATATAGGAGAATTTGACTCTAAATGTGCTGAAAATGATATCCAAACTCTTAAGAAATGCTGTAGTGTTTAAATACATTTTTCTGAATATAATGAAATCCATGAATATACTTATTATGAGAAAATGCAAAGTACAGGTTGATCCACAGCTGATCACATTACCAGTACCATATGTCTTCACTAATTCAAAGAGACATGTAAAGTTATTACATCGTCCTGCAGCCATTACTGTCCATCAGTTCCTACAACACAAAGCTGTGTATGAAGGAGCCTCGGTGTGCTGCGCTGTGGGTCATTTGGCAGTTGGCATCTTATTTATCCCAGGTGTGCAGTCTGCTCTGTGCCAGGACATAATATTTGGAGATCAGCACTATTTGCTGTCATACATTTGAAAGCTGGACCAACATACTGTACAGAGTTCATATTGCCTCTCTATGATAAATCAGATATCAGCCAATCAGTGTTGACTATCTGATATAGTGGGATTTCCATCATAATGTGAATACAATTATGGCAGATTTCTTTTTCTGGAATGTGCTGTCATTAATGCAGTCAAATTGTGCAGAAGAGCACATTTTATTATCAGCTATTGGCAGCTGCAGTCTACCCATAACAGTGTTTACAACAGAGAAAAGAAAAGCCTAACATGTCCAGAGACATAAATCATATCTGGACACACTCTACACTGCAGTGAATGATAAAATATGGATCTAATGTGGATGGATAATGTTCTCCATTATCTCAGAAAAGCTTAGCAGTGCTCGCTGGTCCTGAGCTACTGTACATGTGCGTTCTCCTACAGCTACACAGTGATTGCTGAATGACTGAAGTAAGGCAAGCGCTTTGTGTTAGGAACTTCTCTAAGTCGGACCACATGTGCAAATAAATCATGTACTGTTGCATAATACATAAATGTCATGCATTACAAATTTGTTGCCCTTCATGATAATGAATATTTCTATACAGAGGTGTCTTCTCCATAAAATATTGATATGGAGCAATCAGGAAATTGATTTTATGAGTTCCAGTAGCGGAAATTATTCTAGTGTGAAAGAAAGGAGAAGCAGATTCAGGACGTGTAGCAGCCAGACAGATTTATTTCAGCTGTTGAGGTGTATTTATTCTCTTCATATCCTGTGCTCATTCTAAATGACCTTTATTTGATTTTGTTTAGTCTTGGCTTTGGTTTGAGGTAATGCCCAGGGCTCTGGCTGTCAGTGAGCAGTCTTCATAATAACCACACACAGATTAGTTGTATATTTCAAAGAAGATGCAACAAAGATCAATGTCAAAATTACATTAATTCATTTCAAATATAAACAATAATATTTGATGCAGCTACAGATCAAGGACAATTAGCCTTCATTCTATGTGGCTTGTCAAAAAGTTAAAAACTAACTAAAACTATAACTATAAAAACTACATCAGTGTCACTTATTTCCCAATGCCTTGCTCTCCAAACAAGGGTAGTAGCAGACAAAACAGTATTATAACCACATCTATAATCAAATATTCTAAACTGAAGATGCACTTACTAGCTTTCTCTAGAGCTTTTCCGCTGCAGTGGCCTTTGTCAGCTAATGGAACTTGCCCCGGTGACTCTGATGTCAGATGTGAACGTCCTCCTTGATCTTTCTCCAGCCGTCCACTGACTCCTGGTCAATGACTTTGACTACTTCCTAGTTGCTGCTGTGATTGGTTTTGGTCTAATGTTCACAGACAGCTTATATGGTCAGTTGCCGGTGCATGTTCGGTTGGCCCTCAATGTTGTGACCAGTTTCCAGGCCCAGGGGTACCTGGGGGACTCTGGGTACTTTGGAAAGCTAATAAGTGAACCTTGATTTTGGAATATTTTGTTCCAGATAAGGTCAAGAATGAATCTTCGTGCTCAAGCATTATAACCGCTTGCCTTGCTCCCCAGCTAACCTTCCTCTCTGCAACCCCCCTGCTGCAGTTATTTGCGGTGTAGTGTGAGGTTGTTGTGTTGGCATGGCTAGTGTGGCTAGGCTTGCTCCAGCATGGCAGGTTGTAACTCAAGGTCTCTCAGCAGGGCGAGCCTGGAATGCAGGGACCCCCGGGACTTCCAGGGCCTCCCGGACCCCCAGGGACCCCAGGCCTGAATGGAGCCAGTGGCCCACCGGTGAGTCCCAGTCTGAGTTCACCCAGAAATTAAAATTCTACTTTTACACCTGTTAATTAGCCACCTTAAGAATCATTTCAGCTTTCGTACAAACAACAGAAGTTGTTGGATAGAGAATCAAAAATTGCATTCACTGATGTTAACTTTTTAATCAATCAACTCAGAATCAACCCATTTGTTTGCATCAGTGACCATTCAATGGGTGTGTGTCTGTCTCTCAATACTTTCTGACTTCCCTACCCTGGCAACCACAAATCTATACTTCCTGTGCAAAAAAAAAAAATTAACTGGTGCATTAGTAAAACAAGAGAGTATCCATTGAAAACAAAAGACAAGATATGCATGATTTTCTGTCTTTTTCCAGTGATAAGGACTTCAGTCAATAAAGCACACATTCCTCAATGATGGCCATTTCTAAATACTTTCTCCATCATGTTGGGGGCTTTGTTTCTTCCCTGTGGATTATGACGCATGCATGTCATACAGGAGGTACCATAATTACTAGTTTCCATCTTTTAAATATCAACATCCAAATCGTAACTATGACTGGACATTAGCCTGGACTGGAAATGGGTAGAGTCACAAGTCCACTTTGCTCAAGGACACCATAAAAACCTGCTGCATGCTGCTGTCCGTGACTTAGCTGTTTCAAAACTGACATCAATCCTATGTTGCAGCCTAAGAGCTGTTCAGTCTTTAAAAGTTTAAGGTGCAAGTTCAAGTCTGATGCAAGTTTACTTTAGCCTGCGAACCAGACGAATCTGCGAGCTTGTATTTTATTTGCTCTGGCAGATGCGTCTGGTCCCACTCCCATTCAGACAGATTTCCAGTCAACGTTGCCCGGGTCGGGCCAATCACAACCGTTTATCTAATATGGGGCTGGTTTGATACGATGACTGTACAGAGAGCGTGGTTGAGGCATTTTTGTAAATAATAATAAGACAGTTGGCATTCGAGCCCATGTTAATCTCAAAGTCTAAATATGTCACATTTAAGAAGCAGGAGTTTAACCATTTAACACCACTTTACAACAAGCGTACCTCTGTATGGATGGATATTCTGGTCCGACTTGGAGTTGGCGGATTAGGGCACAACTTTTTCGGAGACCTCTTTGAAGGAGAATGGACGACAATGGCAAGGAAAAACTCCCTTTTAAGAGGCAGAAACCTCGAGCAGAACCAGAACCAGAACCAGGCTCTGGGTGGGCGGTCATCTGCCTCGACCGGTTGGGTCAGTAACAAGCATTAATGGGATATATGAGTGCATACAGATGGAGAGGGAGAGGAGGAGAGAAGAGCTCAGTGCATCATAGGAAGTCTCCTGGCAGTCTAGGCCTATAGCAGCATAACTAAGGGGTGGCTCAGGGGTCACCTGAGTCATGAGGAGGGTGTCTGCCTCCCGTACACAAACTGGGAGCTGGTTCCACAGGAGAGGAGCTTGATAGCTGAAGGCTCTGGCTCCCATTCTACTTTTGGAGACTCTAGGAACCACACCCTGCATTCTGGGAGCGCAGTGCTCTAGTGGGGTAATAGGGTACTATGAGCTCTTTAAGATATGATGGTGCCTGACCATTTAGGGCTTTGAAGGTGAGGAGAAGGATTTTAAATTCTATTCTGGATTTTACAGGGAGCCAGTGTAGAGAAGCTAATATGGGAGAAATATGATCTCTTTTCGGGAGGCTCCCGATTCCTTTTGTCTGCTGCTGTTGATGCTGATGCTTCTTCATTCGAATCTGGCGATGTCAGGCTAAGTTTACTTTGCTATTATGCTAGTTTGACTTCATTACTTTAGTGGAAAAATATTTAGCTTTTACTGTCAGGCTCTCACTATATCCACTTAAGGCATAGTTGCAAATTCAAATGGCATCATGGAACTGGTATTGTAGATAGTTTTGTAGATTCTGTGTAAAGAAGTTTTTGGTCTTTTCATACAGGGTAAGCCTGGTGAACCAGGCAAACCAGGAAAAGACCCACGGGTAAGCTTTGGTTCAGTGAGTCCTCCACCTTTATGTTTCCAGACCCATCTAATTAGTGGAAGTTTGTTGGTGTGACATTAACCTTCTTATGGTTTCTACATTGTTTCTGCAGCTTTTACCAGGACTGAAGGTAAACAAGTTTCTCTTGCCCAAACAGCAAAATTACAATTCCGAAAGACATGATTAGGATCACTGTGGTCTCTCATGATGACTCTAGAGTTATTACAGACAAACACACTCAGGCCCAAATAAAACAAGCCACATGAGACAGGGATCAAGTCAAGAGGTTTCCACTTGGTCTCTGTGCAGCTGCTCTGAAATTCAGACCAACCCCACCTACACAACACTACCCATTTCCTTTGGATTGGATGAGTAGATCTCCACATGATGCATTCATTATCACGGATTATTTAAAAGGAGGAATGTAGATTTTGAGGTCAGAGAAACGTACAGAGGCCCGTAAATGCCTCTCATTATGGAAAACAAGCTGAATCTCACAGAAGTGGTTCTCACTTGGGCTTTAGCATGAGCAGTAATAGCTGAGCTGGGCTGCAGCAGAACCAGAGAAGCATCTGGGTGGAAAACATGACTTTGAAGCCCTCAAGTCAAGTCTCAGCCACCTGTTTTTCTGGACATCTGTCAATATAAAATACTGAATTTGTTACACTGACTGGATATGTGCTTTGTATGTACACACTTTGTTTTTTTCTCTCCAGGGTGAGCCAGGTGTGCCAGGACAAAAGGTGAGCTCTCTTCTGCGAAAGTATATGGTCAGTAGAATCCAGGATGCCACATGTGCACAGTAAGCTTAGAAAGAAAGTAGACATACGACAAAGAGGATCATAGTAGGACTTTTGGAGCACCTCAGGAGAGGATGGTTTCAACAAATGATTTGCCCCTTTGCTTGTGTTGTATCAACTCACCATCTGTTTCCTGTTTCCTGACTTTCTGTAAATCAGTGTTAATATTTGTCTTTCTGTCTCTCCACAGGGTGATCGAGGTGATGTTGGCCCACCAGGTTCTGAAGGCCCAAAGGTATTCCACTTTCTACCTGTTTTATAACTTTTTCCATGTTTAACTGTGGTGTCTTGTGTTTCACTCAATGGTTCATGCCAAAAAGTTTAAAATTAAACTCTTAAGGATGCTCAGATTTCTTCAAATCTATCTTAATACAACACTCACATGCCATAAGTACATTAAAATGGGTTATGGGTCACTGTTATCATTCCTCTTCGTCATATGGGCCCAGAAGTGATCCTTTTCTAAAATGATTACACTGTAAAAAATAGTAGGACAAAATCCACAGTCCATGTTCCATATATAAAATGTACTCAGCGAAAGCTTTTTAAAATATTAATTTTATTTAACAACACATTCACAAGAACAATACCAAGTGGAATACCAAGAATGGTTGACACATACACAACACTAAATCACAATGACGGCACCAAACAAGAGAAAAGACTAAACTAACAAAATTGACAAAGTGCTAATCAAAACACAAATACTGCATTGAGGTGCACATAACATATTGGAAACATATTCAAATAATTTAAATTACTTGCACATTGTGTTTAAGTATCATCTGTTGGCATCTCAGTCTCAGAGAATTGCATTTATTCAGTTAGGCACAATTGAGGGATTAGCTCTGGAGAAACTGCAGGAAGGGAGACCACATGTCTTGAAAATGTTTAATTTTGTCTTTTGTGATAGCTGTGAGTTTTTCTAAATTGGAGTAATATAGTTGAGTAATATAGTCTTCTTGGCTATTGCTAGGGTTAATAAAACAAAGGGTGTAAGCTGCTGTGTGGTTTGAGGTGTCAAAGATCACCTAGAAGATGATGATGGATGAATGGACAGAGAGGGAGGCTGAGGCTGAGGACCTTTGATAGCCTGTTCATAACCTCTTACCAATCTTCAGTCATCTGTGCAGACATGGGCAGATGATGAAAATACCATCACATGGATCCTTGAAGTATAATTTGAGCTAAAGTCAAATCAAGTGTGTATCTGCAGCAAAGGGCCCGGGCTGAGGTGAACCCAGGCCGCTGCGGTAAGGACTCAGCCTTAGTATATGGTACACGCTCTACCAGGCGAGCTACCAGGGACCCCTTTTTGTCTGTCTTTTGTCCTGAAAACAAACCTAACTCAGCAGGGAAACACTGTCCATGGAAACACAAAGAGGGTATCTAAAAAGACTCTTTTTTGGAAGACACTCACTTAATTTGTCTAACTCAAATTGCTGAAGCCCCATATTAGCTTGAGCTTAACTTTTGAATGAACTTTTGCATGCAGTGAGAACTGTGGATTTTGTCCCTTATCTCACACATATAGTCACATCATCTGGCCCTTCCCTTCCCACATTTTTTCATTTATATAAAATGGTAAAAAAAGTATTAAATTAAGCTTTGGGAGTTGTTTAGAACTGATATAATGAAAATACCTAGACCCTGACCTCACAAAATGATGCAGGTAGCATCTGCTGCCACATTTATGGATTTGACATTTATTCAATGGATAAACAGGGATGAGTAAAGCATACACACACACTGACACAAACATGCACACACACTGTGTGGATGGCAGTTTAAGGGATCTAAGCTTGGCTTTGAAGCTGTGTGAGAGGCAAAGTGAGCTATGCCCGCTACACTCTCCACGTGCTTGTCCTTCTCCACTGTTCCATGGCTTAACAGACTTCCTCTAGAGGGCATGCACACACACACACACACACACACACACACACACACACAGACATACACGTACATGTACAAAGCAACTGTTCTACACTAATCCAAGCTATTATATGGCACTATAGTAGGGGAACGTTGGGGCATTATAGATGAGAAAATGAGAAAAGGAAGGGGGGGAAACTAAAATTAAAAGCAAGACAAAAAGAGTAAAGATTAAGTATTAAGTATTTTAAGAGGATTAAAAGAAGTTATCTGTGGCAGGCCAGAGATGGGACGTCATGGTGTCTTACTCAAGTTAAAGGAACTGTTTTACAGATGAATAAAGCTACATGAATGATTTGAAGAGGGTTTAGGGTGAATGATGTTGAGCTCTTTATGATATTATTTACTTAGACCCAACGATTCCCACCATGAGCAAGCACTAGGCGGTGTATATTACACCACATAGTCACATAGCCTACGCAAAGCCTAGGGAAATTTTAATTTTTTACCTGTTATCCAGCAGTCGTGATCTTGCAGGTGTCTACTGTCTGCTCGGAACGATAAAAAGGTTCGCTTGGTATGAAACCAACTTTTAAATCAAATACTACCACACACTGTGCCTGAGAACTCTGTGTGAGTGGTTTTGTCATTACAAGAGTGACACCTTTTGCATTACACTGTTATTTTATTTATTGTTTATATTTAAAAAAAAAAGATTAGTGGAGCTTTAAAGAGTCAACCCCTGGGCTATGATGCTAAATAGCGCCTTCAAACCTGATGTTGATGTTTTGAAGACTCAACTGCAAATTGTGTGAGTTTAGAGACTAAGTAATTCATGAAGTGTAAAGATGTAATGTAATTCATAAATTCACATGTTCAATAATTCATATGTTCATAACTTTTACTCTTCCACTAAACTCCACAGAAAGCAAAGCATTCCAGTCATCTGGGTATTATCAAACCGTTTGGATGCTGTCACAACAAAACCACAATATAATACATGACTCTGAAAGTGATTTTGCCTGAAGACACCATGTTTTAGTATTGTCCCTCTGAAGTTTATACTGCAGCTTTTCTGAGGCTGGGACCGCTTGAAGAACCTTGTTGCTGTGAGCTTCTGTGCAGATTATTGCCTTGTAAACTTCAACCATTCTTCCGTCTTGCTTTGTTTCCCCATGAAATCAGTCCAGAATCCTGTTTCTGTTTTCTGCCATGAGCTTTATGAGCACATCAGGCTACTGAGTTGAAGGTCACTAAGCTTGCAGGCACTGTTATCTGCCTTTTTTCCCCAGAGGTAACACAGCAGGGATTAGATAACTAAATGCTATGCAAACTGCTCCTTCATTTAGCACATCCATTCTATGAGGCTTTGGATGCAGTCCTCACTGCTGATTATAATGCTTATAGAGGATCTTGGGCTCCATCTAGTGGATTGCTGTGATTGTTATCAGTTGTTACATTTATAATATTTGTCTCTGCTTTGCTTCACAGGGAGTTAAGGGAGACCAAGGAATTAAGGTAAGATTTTTTACCTTTTCATTTCTCTGAGTTGTCACAAAATATTAGGAACAGCTGCCAATACAGGTTGCAGCCCATTTACTATGTTCTGTTTAGGGCCATAGCCAAGATTTTAGAAATGCTGATGTCCTGAGTCCAAGACCCTCCTCTAAACCCTCTACCCTGACCCCAGCATAGACTATTTTGATCAGATACCAAAAATCACCTACAGTAATTTGAAGATACATGTTTCTGGACAGTGTTTGTGCCAATCTTTATGAGTGGTATGAAAGCTAACAAAAAGTTGCTCCCTCCCCTAAAAAGTCAAATTTGAGAAACGCTGATGTAAAAAGTAGTTTGACAGAACAATTTACATCGACATTGACCACAACACACAGTCTAAACTCTGATTTGAGGACTGTGTGATATGGTTTAAAGCCCCAGAAAAAAGCTAGTTAGTGGCATTGAGTTGGAATTGTTTTGTCAAACTTTGAGGGCCTTTAAAAAGTCAAAATGTGTAACTATTAGTTATAGAAAGTAAACTGCACATTTTGGGACTAAATCCTCCAAATCTTCAAAAATAGTATCAACATGACCTTGGGTCATCAGTAGTAGCTATGGCCCTGTTCTGTTTCAGCTTTAGCTTCTTTTTTAGACTTGTATGGGTGTAATAAGAGAGTAAGGGACCTTGCATTGCTTGTATCTGTATTACCTAGTCTGCCAATTCTTTGGAAAAATATCTCAATCTCAATGCCCCTTGTACACAGTTTGCTCACACAGAATCTTCTTGCTAACTTAATCATGATCTAGGTTTTGGAGTTTTGCTTTATAGTTTAATATAAAGACACACTTCATTCAGCAAGAAAGGGTCAGGGTTATCACAACCCTAACACTATAGCTGGGGTTAGGTTAAGAGAGGGTTGGAGGGTTAGGTTAAAAGAGAGTCTACATCCCTACCATCTGAGGGTTATGGTAGCCCTAACACTACCTTTAGCATTTTTTTGTGAATGGCCAGTTTCATTCATATTCAATTCAATTCAATTCAGTTTTATTTATATAGCGCCATATCATAACAAAGTTATCTCAGGGCACTTTTTCGAGTAGAGCAAGTCTAGACCGACTCTTTATATTTACAGAGACCCAACAGTTCCCACCATGAGCAAGCACTATGTGACAGTGGCAAGGAAAAACTCCCTTTAACAGGTAGAAACCTCGAGCAGAACCAGGCTCTAGGTGGGCGGTCATCTGCCTCGACCGGGTGGGTTGAAGGGGGACGGGGGGAAGCGGGAGAGAGAGCGCAGGAGGAAAGAGAACATACAGCAGCACAACACAGTTTCACACAGAGATGCAACGCAATGGTTGCGGTAATGGTATGGATGTTAACACCAACAGAAACAACACCAAGAGCAACATTATAGCAGCAATACTAATAATAATAGCAACAGCAACTGCAGCAGCGGGTGCAGAGGAGGAGCACGGGGGCAGCAGGTGGCCACAACCATAGATCCAGACTCTACAGCTCCGGAGGCAGAAACACCTGCAGAAAGCAACAGAAGGAGAGAGAAAGGGGAGAGAAAGCACACAACTACGGGAAGAAGTTGAATTAGTAACAAGCATGTGATAAGCCTCTACCTGAAAACATGATCACTGGGTCTGGATCTTTATCTAGAATAAACTTAAGGTCCCCACATTAATCAAAGGGGGTCAACATTGAGTCACCTTTCTTGCTTGGTCTGGATGGGAAAATCACCTCTCCACTGGCTACTGTTTTTTTACAAGGCAACCACTTGCCAGGGACCAACATGATACAAGGCCCCTGATGTCATCTCTAAAGATTTAGATCTCCTCCTGTCAGGTCCATGTCAAGAAGGAGCACTCCCTTTTTCCCCTGAGCCTTTCCTCGTCTTTTGATTTTCCCCTGGTTGAAAGGATGTGTCTGCTTTTACTGCCCTGCTGCTTCTCTGAGCTGATGTTTTCATCCACTTTGTGTATAATATATCTTTCCACTTATATGTGGACTACACTCAGCTAATATGAGTTCATACATAACCTATGAATGAAAAACTTTTCATATCACATTCAAAGAGAAGCAACAGCCATATTTTTTGTAACAATACTACAAAATTCTGTGGTGTGTCCCATTTTGGTCCCATGGACTTCCAGCCCATACTCGGCACAGATGTTCCTGTATACTATGCCAGCCACTTGGTTATGTCGTTCCTGCTAGCATCTTACACCCCGCTGTTATGTGCTGGATTGTCTCAGGGGCATCTTTGCACAGTCTGCACATGGAGTCCTGCCTGGTGTGGTAGACCCCGGCCTCTATTGATCTTGTGCTCAGAGCCTGTTCCTGTGCTGCCATAATTTGGCAGCACAGTCCAGCCTTTTCCAGCCACTGGTAGGATTTCTCGATATCAGCCACTTCTTCTATCTGCCGGTGGTACGTACTGTGTAGGGGTTTGTCCTCCCATGATGGTTCCACCTGCTCTTCTTCCTCATTGGGCTTCTGCTGCATGAGGTATTCACTAAGCAACTCACTTGGGGCGATCTTCCTGAAGAACTCATGGATGTTTGTTGTTTCATCCTGGATAGTGTCTCCGATGTTCACTAGTCCTCGGCCTCCTTTCTTCCGCTAAGTGTACAGTCTCAGGGTGCTGGACTTGGGGTGAAATCCTCCATTATCCTCTGCATATAACCCATGTCACTGGGCTTACTTGTGTAGCAGCATTCCAACAATTCCTTATTCTCTGTTCTTGTCCATGAATGTCTCGCTCTTGTTCCAGTAGCCCACTTCTCATCAGGTTGCCTTGGTTCCCCAACACCTGATGCAGACCTTGTTGACCCGGGCGATGTCTAAGCCGGTGTGACTCTTGTATTCCAACCACTCATTATTAGGGCCCGGGCACGAACTATCAGATTGCTTTCAAACTTGGACCATGCCTTCTTAACAAGATGGCCATCAAACGATGCTCGTGGATTTTGTTTTTTTTTACACGGTCTGCCCATGAGGTGGCGTGGAAGTTAGGTGTTTCGCCGCCACACAGGAAGTGCTTTATAACTGGACTATACATTGTCCTAGAGGCCCCAAACTTACCACGTGTCATGACCCCCCCGCCCTGAACACGTCTATATGGTCATTTTCAGCCACGGCCACAGCGCCACCTAGTGACGGCAGGAAATGTCACGTTTTACAGTCTGACATCCAAATCCCAGTGGGTTCAGCAGAACTACCTCAAAATTGGCCCATAAAGCCTAAAGACGTTGATGATGCTGTACAGTGAAAACTGTGACTTTTCACCAGAGGGCGTGGTCACGGCGGGGCGGCGAATTTCGATGTTCCATCATGAACAATCAAACTGTTGTAACTCGGCTGAAAATGATCGGATCTTTTCCATATTCCTCACGTTTGATGACATTCCCGCCCTGAACACATGTAGAGGTCAATATCGAATCAAAGTCATAGCGCCACCTGTTGACAACAGGAAGTTACACGCCCACTACTTTTAATCACTACTCCTAGCAGGTTAACCACATCAACATCAAATTTGGTGAGGATACACTTAAGACCTTTATGATGCTTCACTGTGAAGATTGTGACTTTTCATCAAACGCTGTTTCCATGACAACGCCTTTTCGCCATAAACAGGAAGTGGCTTATAACTGGACTGTACATTGTCCAAAACGCCCCAAACTTGCCATGTTTCATCACCCCCCCGCCCTAAAGGCGTCTACATGTAAATTTTCCGCCACAAGCATAGCGCCACCTACTGACGGCAGGAAATTACACGTTTTACAGTCTAACATGCAGCAGCTTCCCTCTGCTCTGCTCTACCTGTCTGTCTGTTGTAGCTGACATCTTGTGTTCCCACACACGCACACACACACACGCACACACACACACACTGTCCCGTGTTTTCCTTCGCCGCCAAACAGGAAGTGGTTTATAACTGGACTGTGCTTTGTCCTACAGGCCCCAAACTTGCCATGTTTCATTACCCCCCACCCTGAAGGCGTCCACATGTATATTTTCACCCACAGTCATTGCGCCACCTAGTGACGGCAGGAAATGACACATTTTATAGTCTGACATGCAGCAGCTTCTCTCTGATCTGCACGTGTCTGGGTGTTGTAGCTGACATCTTGTCAACACACACACGCACACATGCACACACACAGACTGTCCTGTGTTTTCCTTCACCGCCAAACAGGAAGTGGTTTATAACTGCACTGTACATTGTCCTACAGGTCCCAAAATTCCCATGTTTCATTACCCCCCTGCCCTGAAGGCATCTATATGTAAATGTTCGCCCACAGTCATAGCGCCACCTACTGACAGCATGAAATGACACCAGCAGGAAATGACACGTTTTATAGTCTCAAATGGGAAGAAGCGGCGGACGCTGCACTCCCCGACGCACGCAGGTGTGCGAGGGCCCGTTCATCGCTGCTTGCAGCTTTAATTTTTATTATATTCCTATACTTGAATGGATCTATGTCCATTTTAACTGTTGTGTAAGGAAATTATAGAGAATCATAGCCTTGTTTGAAAAATCTGAATCTTCTGAACTAATCAGAACACACTGGTGATCAGGTTGGGTTAGATCTATCCATCTTACACTTTGGACCAAAGCGAGATACCAAATATTATATATACCAATATTTTGTCCAAATATTCATGGTCCCCAGAGGATGATTCCTTGGTGATTCCATTTCTCTTTGGGACACCCCATGAACTTTCCTCTGGTAGCACTCTCACGCCAAAATATCAACTATTTACACAACAAAGCTCATAATATAATTTCATGTAATACTCTGCACATAGTAGCTTTCCGGTTGAACTAGACCACATATTGTACCTCACACAGCTGCATATGTTTGCCTCCTATCGTGGCTTGTTGAACAGGAATCCAGCCTATTATGCCTGACACTTAAAATAACTACATCATGTGAATTTAACATTAATTAGAGACTGTTGGTACTGAGTAATGAGTGAGTACTCAGTTGACAGACAATGAAACTGTTCACTGAAACGTATGTTCTTTTTTGCTACGAAATTTGATCGAAACTTCTTTAACTCTCCTTTACCAGTTACCAGCTCTACTTTACCAGGTGCTTCCCAAAAAGTCAATATTTTCAGTGGTTGACCAATGTAACTTTCAAGTGGTTTTCATTTTAAAAGAGCTTTGTATCAGCACACTGATATACTGGTCTACACCTAATCCTGTTCATCTATTACCAAGCATACTATTTAACTGTTTAGTCTACACATGGAAAGTGTACTTGTGTACTGAAACCCTTGCCGTGTGACTGGACAACTTACCTGCAGCACAAACACAATGAAAACAAGTAATCCTGCAGCATGATTGGAAGATGATTACAGTTTCATTGTGAGGGTGAGTGATTGGTTCGAACTCATCCCTCCTTGTACTTTTCCTCTGAAGTGGAAAGCCTGTGGTAGCATGGCTTCAATAAAGAGATTAGTATATTGATAAATCATGATATGGCATGCCAGTGTGTCAGATCCATGTGGGTCTACACCCACTGTATGTCACAGAAAGAGAGAGATGTTAAAATACAAACATAGTGGACAAAGGACAAACTTTTGAGGTGACTAGAGGAATGCTACAAGCTGTTTGGAGCAGTCATAGATCAAAGATCAAATGGAGATTCTGTGTCCTGTTTGGGGCAGTTGGTTGTTGGGTAGCATCTGTAATGAACCCCTCTGTGTGTTTAGAGCCATCACAACTCAGGTCCTCCTTAGAGTAGCAGGGACGATGGAGGTCCAGCAATTCTTTTATCTGACCAAACTCATGTACGCTAGCAGACACTCTGATGTGGTCTCTTCCATATCCACCTTCCAACTGACACATCAGTGTGAAAAGTGCAGCCCTAATGACACTATTAGGCTACAATACTCTGATGATGTTTCTCAGGATACAGTTATGACATTATCAGCAAATGATTGCTTGTCGTATGGTCTCAATGGTTGCTGGGTGCCGTAAGAAGTGGGTTAAGAGGCAAGTAGTAACAGTGTTAGAATTTGTTGTAGTGGTAGTAGTAGTAGTAGTAGCTGCAGCGATAGCAAAATTATCAGTAGCTGTACTGGTTGGAGTATACTGTAATTATATTTCTGCAAAGATACATGTACTGTAAATATGCGGCACGCCAAATAAGCTTCCTGATCCAACTTCCTGTTAGAAGGGGGGTTCGAAACAGTCAAGTTAATGTTAAATCCCAAATCTTCAAGTATAAAAGACAACACACACACGAAAATCTCTGAACGACACCCGTACACATTAGCTTATGTGCAGACCAGAGAAGCATGTTCCAGCCTGTAGCAGTTTGGTCTTATTAGCATTAGTGACATTAATACCCGTACAAGTAGCTCTGGAGGTAGAAGTAGCAGTAGTAGAAGTAGTAGTAACAGTATTATCAGCGATTTTCAGCAGTAATATTAGTAGTATTGTGAGCTGGTGAAATGTGCATTTCATTACACAATAAATTCATTGTGTACATCACAGCAACAGGCAGGGAAGAGTCTAATAACATAGACTAATACTTTGTTAGTGTTTTAATAACTGAGTTTTGTTTCTTTTGGAGGCTATATGCCCTTTGATGACTATAGCCTGCTGTTCAAAAATTCTACAACTATCACTGGAGAATTTACCACCAACTAATGGGTTGCTGGTTGTTAATAATTGGGTTAGTGGTTATTAATGGGAAATTTACTTGTTGATATGTGCTCGTTCACTTTGTATTCTGTAATTAAGAATTTGTATCTATGGATGCACTCAAAAAGGTGCACAACACTGGGGTATTAGACTACCAAGTCAACAAAAGATTTGAACATCCTGGTACTGGAATTAGGGATGCCAGTGAGACAAGGATGAAGGTTAGTCAACAGATTTTAATTGAAGCACGCAAAATATCACTATTTGTCTTTCTTATGTAAATCTTTTAGTGCTAATTTGAAGGAGCTTGTTGAAATGATTCCTGTATCATCTGTTTCCCTTTTACATGTTGCTATACAGAGCATTTCAGAGTCCTCTGAGATAACATTTGCAGAGAAATTATATTTAAGCATCATCAGACACACAGTTGACAGCATACCGATTTCGCTGGAGCCAACAGGATTGTAGGAACTCCCTCTACCAGCCAGCTATGTCTGTGATTGTGTGGTCACAGCTGTGACTGTGCATCATCTTTAAACCATCTACTCATTAATCCGAAAAGAGGAGCAGCAACACAGATGAGCTAAATGACTCAAGTGTGTTTTCCTTTCTATTTTTACAACCAATTTCAGAGGGTTTGTCATGCTGTGGCTAGCACTTGACAGATGCTAATCAGTCAGTTTTTAATTTCACTGAATACTTTTACAGGGAAAGACTGAAATATACTCAAAATGACACCCAGAGTGAAAGAGACATGTTATGCAATTTTGCATTTTGCAATTATATTTTGGAGCTGAAACAGTATGCTCAAACTCTCAGACACACAAAAACGACTCAGAACGGTCATTTGTAGTCATTTTGTGTCTCTTTGTAGTTGTTTTGTAGCTCTTTGTGGTCATTTTGGTCTCTTTGTAGTTATTTTCAGTCTCTTTGTGGTCCTTTTGTATCTCTTTGCGGTTGTTTTGTGTCTTTAAGTAGTCATTTGATTGTCTACTGTTGTAGAAATTGACCTATTGTAAAGTAATAGTTGTGGTAATGGTATTGATGTTAATATTAATAAAAATAATACTAATAGCAATATTATAATAGTAATATTAATAATAAGACCAATAACAATAATAGCAGCAGCGGCTGTTGAGCAGGAACACGGGGGCAGCAGGTGCAACCATAGATCCAGACTCTACAGCTCCGGAGGCAGAAATACCTGCAGAAAGCAACAGAAGGAGAGAGAAAGAGAGAGAGAGGAGAGAAGTAACAGAGAAGTAACAAGCATTGATGGTATAAGAGTGTGTACAGATGGAGAGGGAGAGGAGGAGAGAGGAGCTCAGTGCATCATGGGAAGTCTCCCGGCAGTCTAGGCCTATAGCAGCATAACTAAGGGGTGGCTCAGGGGTCACCTGAGTCAGCCCTACTATAAGCTTTATCAAAGAGGAAAGTCTTAAGCCTACTCTTAAATGTGAGGAGGGCTTTGAAGGTGAGGAGAAGGATTATATATTCTGGATTTTACAGGGAGCCAGTGTAGAGAAGGTAATATGGGAGAAATATGATCTCTCTTCCTGGTTCTTCTTCAGGTTTTATTTCCTTGGTTTCATCTGGCTTTTTTAAAAATAATTTTTTATCGTTTTCCAGGAAACGCAGTTTATTGACACAGTTTATTCTATAGGAAACTTCCAGATTTTAGCCGAGTCAAATTCCATTACCCCATTAAAAACATAAGACCATGAACCAAGAGCTGATCACAAGGACAGTATGTCGCCTTTGTCCATAGGCCCTCTCCCAAGAATCTGCTGCACACCCCAACAACATATGACAAAAGCATGTGGTATTTAAAATCAATACAGTTACAAAAGCATATAACAAATACAAAATGAATAAATGATAAATCTTAATGCTTCATGCTAGTTTACTTTTACACTACAGAGGCTCAGGCCCAAGGGCCCCCTGACCCCTGGTATGTCCATTCAGTAATCTATCTATGTAATTGCATTAATAATTGCTTTCTAGATGTATCTGCATGTATATTTCAACATCTTGAAGGGAAAACTGTATATCAAATGTTTTCCTTTTCTTCTTTTTCCGCCATATTTATGCCTCTTGGCCATTGTAGGGAGAACCAGGTTACTCAGGCGCTCCTGGGTTAAAGGTAAAGTCATTTTCTGAGCAGTGTGTGTGGCAGTTATTACATACCCAAACAGGTCAGTGGGTTATAACTGTCTTTCTTCCACTGCAAAGGGCCAGGCTGGCATCCCTGGTACCCCTGGCATCCCTGGCAAGAGGGGCTACAGGGTAGGCCTGGAATGGAATGAGCATCCTAACTGTCTGGTTGTGCTTCTGTTATCCTAATTCCTCTATTAGCTGAACGTCTGTAAAGTCAGATATTCATCACATCAGTGTTTTGTGTTTGTGACTGGCCAAAGCTCCACTTAAGTCTAAGTGTGTTTTGTTTTACCTTTCTGTGCTTCAGTTGGCGTTTGTTGGAGTGCTGTAGTTTTTATAATGGATTGTGTAATTAGCCTAAACCTATCTGGTTTAGAATTGGGCTGGCTAATTCTTTATTGTTGTACTGTACGAACCTTACAATACCGTTTGTCAGTCATTTCTAACAACACTCATACATACATTCTTCGATTTATTCTAAATCAAAGAAGAATGGATTGTCAGAAACCATTCTTAGATGTGCTGTAATCTGTTGGAATGTACAGGAATGTTATTTGACAAAATAATCTTAACTCAAGTCCACTTACTAGCTTACTAACTGGCTTTTTTCTAGAGCTTTCAGCTACATCTCACAGTCTCCATCAGCAGATTGAGTTTGCTCAGTTGTCATGGAGATGACAGGCCTGCAGGACATCACCAGCTACAGGAAACCACCCCCCACACTGTGGAGAACCATCAACTGGACGACAACCAGAAATTGTTTTACTGTAGGTGTGATAAGCCCCTCACCCGCTTTGACTCAGACATCACACAGTCAACTGCACCCACTCTCCAGAGTCAGGAAACGGGCAGGAAACATCATCACTGCAGACCCATCACATCCTGGACACAACCTGTTCCAACTTCTCCGCTCTGGTCAGCAGGTCAGGGTACTCCAGGCCAACTGTACAAGGAGTGGATGATGACAATCCCACCATGACTTAAAACCAGACACTGCTAACTCAACAGGGGCCACCAGAAGCATCCCAGTGGGTCTCCCTTACATGCACACATGTAAGAGACAGCCACTTAACCAAAATTCCATAAACAGGTTACATGATGACAACTGAGCTATCTCCATGTCAACTGAGCAAACTTAATTCACTGATGAAGACCATGATATGCAGATGAAAGCTGCAGAAAAAGCTAGTAAGTGGACACTGACGCAAGATTTCTTTAATTAAATTAACTTTTGTGCTCTAATCAAATGCTCTCTGCTGATGTAGATCCCTTGTTAATGTTTGCTAATTCAGCAACAGTGTACATTCCATGTCAATCATTTCATTGTGTGAACCTCCTAAAAATATGAGCTGAGATTAGAATTGATTATTATGAGGACTGATTTTATTATGCAGATATATGAGGCTCCTAGTGGTTGGATTATTCAGTATATGTTGTCAGTAATACCTGATTTAAAGGTAGTGCATTAATCAGAGTTTTATCAGGGATCCCCCTTTTAGTGTTCCATAAGGGTTTTTATCATAGAAATTGAAAAATGTAGATGTACGGAATACTGACACAAAGATATCACTGACTGGCAACTCTGAAAACATACAGCAATGCCTCCATCATAGGTTACTCAGTAACACTGAATATATATATATATATACTGTATATATATACAAAAGATCGTGCTCATGGAAGTCATTGCATGATATCTCTGTTACAGGGTGACAAAGGCGACCAGGGAGATAAGGTAAGAAAAGACAGCATTATGAAAGGACTTAAAAAGAACATTTTAATGAGAAGACTACTTTCCAAATACTAATACAAGTTGAGAATGTTTATGGCGAATGAAAGTGTTATACATCCATTTTACCTCTAGGGGGAAGCAGGTCCTGAAGGCCCAGCTGGAGCAAGAGTAAGTCATGACTGGCAGACTTAACAACATATTGCAAATATTGACATACAGTACACAAAATGTCCAATTTATAATCTTTATGTTCATGATGAAGTTAACAAATAGTCTATTTCACCTTATAGGGTCCTCCAGGCCCAACTGGGGAGCCAGGAAAGGCTGAAATCCACAACAATGAAAATGTATGTCACTCTTATTTCTTAGATGTAGAAAAACTAAAGAATAAAATAAAGAGTATTGTTAACATATAGTATTCCTCCACAGGATATTCGCAACATACCCCTGATGGTGAGTACTTTCTAGGGTTTATCACGACATGTGCCACCACAGTACTTTTAAAAACTGTATTAAATGAGGGAATCTCTTCTCCTCCTAGGGCCCCCCTGGATTACCTGGACCTCCAGGCCCCCCTGGATTCCCTGGTGCCAAGGTAGGAGATATTTTAGAATGACAATTGACACAATTACATTATACACTAGATTTCAAAGATGAGCCACAATTCCCACATTCAGAAAATAAATATATAGTATATAGTTTTGTGTGTGTGTGTGTATGTGTGTACCTTAGCCAGATAAACCTGTTGGGGGGCCTGGGGGGAAAAAATGGCTGTTGGGCCTTTATTCCCAATGCTGGATTAACTGGCCCCAGGTTTTTCATGTCAGGTTTTTGTGGTGATTTGATTAAATGCAAAGTATTTAGGATCATGAATCATATGAGTATACTGAAAAACTGAAATAATAGAGGTGTTAAAACTAGGCCCCTTCTCAAGACAAAGGATTCAGTAATAATGCACAGACTGCTTTAGTTTATATTGTACTTTAGTGGTGCAAATTCTCTATTCTACGGAGGACTGAAAAACACAGCTGAAATGCCTGAACAATCAAATATATGCAAGCACACATTCCTGGTGGATTACTTTGTAACGTGAATACCGTATTTCTACTGTTTACCTTGCAATCTTTGCGATGAAAAATAAAATACTTTGCAGTGTTTTGGCATCTGAGAAGCCTTTAAATTCATGGCTCTGTTACCCAAACTGGATGTCCTGAATGGTATGTCATGTCTCAACGGTACCTGACGCAACATGCCCCCACCAACGCAGCCCCTTGCATTGTTTTCACGCAGGGTTGATTTTGGTCTGAACGCCTGCTAACAAATTTGCAATTAATCAAATTACTATAAACCAACTGACATACAGTGAATCAGGGACCCCTGAGGGTCTTGGGCCCTGTGGCAGTTGCCTAGGCTTTGCCTAGTTGGTAATCCAGCTTTGTTGTGTCCTCAGGGTGAAGTTGGTCTACCAGGTGCTCCAGGACTAGACGGAGAGAAGGTAAAACATATCAGTACTCCATATTACTAGCCAGGTAGTTAAACTGTTATATCAATTAATTTTGTGATAGACATCTATTAATTGCAATGGCAAATATGTAGGAGTGATAATTAAAGCTCCCCATTTTACATTTTAATTCAATTCAATTCAATTCAGTTTTATTTATATAGCGCCATATCATAACAAAGTTATCTCAGGGCACTTTTTGGAGTAGAGCAAGTCTAGACCGACTCTTTATATTTACAGAGACCCAACCTTTCCCACCATGAGCAAGCACTATGCGACAGTGGCAAGGAAAAACTCCCTTTTAACAGGTAGAAACCTCGAGCAGAACCAGGCTCTAGGTGGGCGGTCATCTGCCTCGACCGGTTGGGTTGAAGGGGGAGAGAGAGAGCAGGAAGAAAGAGAACATACAGCAGCACAATACAGTTTCACACAGAGATGTAACGCAATGGCCGCTGCAATGGCATGGCTGTCAACACCAACAGAAACAATACTAAGAGCAATATTACAGCAGCAATACTAATAATAATAGCAACAGCAGCTGCAGCAGCGGGTGCAGAGGAGGAGCACGGGGGCAGCAGGCGGCCGTGATGGCAGTTCTAACATAGATTCCTTCAGGTACAATTAAGTGAGGTGACTTTGACCTCTTGTGTTTCAGGGACCCAGAGGGAAGCCTGGAGAGCCTGGTCCCACAGGCCCAGTCGGTCCTGAAGGTCCTAGAGGGGAGGGTGGTGTCATTGGCTTCCCGGGACCCAAGGGAGACAAGGGAGACATGGGTCCATCTGGATCACCTGTGAGTGACTGTGTTAACCACACATTACACTACATCACATTACTGCCTGGGGTTCTCTGACCAAATATAGAGTCCCACATCTGTCATTATCCAGAGGGAAGGCCTTAGTTTTTCCAGCTGTCCTTATTATCTAATTAGAGACTCACTAGCTTGGAAGAGACCAGGAATGACACTGAGTTCAACTTTTAATTCACTGTGTCATGTATCCCACATGTGCCCCCATATAAAGGGCTATGCTATTTGTAGCCTGGTGTTACTTGGAGAGCCTACAGTAAATACTGTTAGTCCTGTATGTCAGTATGTTTGACAGTTAGCTATGACCTATTAAGGGAGACATGTATTTTGCTCTTGCTTACACATCTTGTTTTGTTTGTTTGTTTTTGAGGTAGGATGGGCAGCAGCATTTCCATACAGCTAAGGAAATAGATATTGGTGGCCCCATATAAGTGTGGTCAACTGTTATATTCAGTTTTTATTTGAATTGAAAAAAACGCAAAACACAACAGGCAATTAGCAAATGCCTATGTATATATATCATCATGTGGTTTATAAAATGAATTAAATGCTCTTGAATAATTAGTTGGTTGCTCAATTTTCTATTCTAAAATATGTCGTCAAGGGCCCATCCCATCTGTACTTTGCACAGTCTCTCAGTAAGCTTTGCAGACTGTATGAACATGTAGCAATTTTATGGACCCCTCTTACTTACTTGCTTACTTGCGGGAGGATGGTCAAATCCTTTAACATATAATATTGGACTATTATATGTTTTGGATGACAATTCAATTGGCATGAAAGTTTCAAAAACAATGTTGCCAAAGCATCAAAATACAATTTGTCCAAATATTTGGACAGTACACAATAACAGTAACACAATATTAAGATTAAAATCTATCTGCAGAATTTTAATTTACTTTTCTCCACTGATGATGAAACAATTCCAAACATCATGTTTCAATAGAACAAGTCCTCATTGCCGGTGCTTAATTAGTCCCGGTGTATACTGGCCACCAGCAGTTTCTGTGAAGGGTAGGGGCTTGGTAAAGTTTGGTGCCTGGATGCTTTTGGGGGTTTCTTCTCCACATTTGGGATACTGTACCATACAATTGCCAATTGTTGTCATTGGTTGTATAGAAATGGGCTTTGTTTATCTGTAACACAACACCCCAACCCCAAGACCAGCCCAGGAACTAGCAGCTAACTCACCAAGACGTTAGCTACCCAAACAAGTAAAACACAAAATAGGCAAAATAGGCGCCACACAAGGGCATGCTGGGACCATATGGGATGAGCCCTTGAAAACAGATCAAAGTAGGAAAAACTGAGCGCAACTGATTTACCAAGAGCATTTAATTCATTTTATAAACCATATGGTGCAGGTAAAAATGAAGCCATTTGCTTAACATGGACTGCCTCAGCAGCATTCATTTTTCATTTCAAATACAAAAAAGAAGAAACCATATGATGGAGGTATACTGCCCCTGGTGCTGATTGGTGTAAAGTTTTGGTAATGAATACTAAGATTGAATAAAAACAAAACTTTCTCATTTGTCTTTAATGCTGTGATTCTAACATGATGATGATCAACTCATCAGAATTGAAACGCTTTGCTGTTATCATGATGTCTATATCCCCTTCCTTGTAGGGTTTAGATGGCCCTACGGGTGAAAAGGGGGCTACAGGGGCCCCTGGCCCTATTGGAATACCTGGCACAATGGTATGCAATGGTGCCCCTCAGGCTGCATTTTTCTGGATGCAGTGTCTGACCTGGCAAAGGGGGCAAAGTGAAATACATTTTGTATTCACTGTTTGAAAAAGTGTTGTGTTGCTTGATTTTTCATTCACTTAATTGTTTGTCTGATGAGGGAATATATCATCAACTTTGTGTCCTTCTGTGTCTTTGCTACCTATTGTCACAGGGTCCTAAAGGCGAACCTGGAGAAGGAGGAAGGTCAGAAGTGGTAAGGTTCAGTCATTAACCCACAGGTCTGATTAGCGCACTTCATGGTATGAGCAATATTTTCTGAATTCAAACCTGTTGCTTGTGCTTTTGTATGTCTTTATTTAGATCTATGGTCCACCAGGACCTCCAGGACCTCCAGGACCAGTTGGCCCAGCAGTGAGTCAAATATGCCATTTAACCCCTTAATCTAAAGACTAGCTCATGCTTAAAGGACTTGCACATCGGCAAAGTGTTTTTAGTTAATTTGACTGATTCTGCCTCAGCTCAGTTTGAAGTTGAGCAGAGGTATGCTGCGAAGTACATCTCCAAAACTAATGAACTAGTAAGAATGATAAAGTGTCACACCGTAACAGGTGCAATGGGAGAGTGAAAGGGTTGTCAATCAAGCACAATCTGCCCACACAGCTCTGAGAAGAGGTCTAATCAGGTAAAATATGTGAAAACATCTGTGGGGGGACCATGAGTGTGCAGGTCCTTTAATGCAGAAACTGATGCAACAAAATGTGTGCAGTAAGAATAATATTACCTGCATCCAAAGTGACAGGGCCTGTGTTTAGGAGTAGCACACAAGTTTTGCACACCACCTGAAATTTTAAATGTAGGCAATATACACACAGGTAACAAAGACACAAAGGCTGAAGATTCAGATGCAGGTGAAACTTTCAATATGTAATTTATCTTTGGAAGTATCATCATTTTGATTACATTTATCCTTCCCCACATACATCCTGTCCACTACCTGTTCAGGTTCTTCAATACATACTGAAAGATAGGTTTTTAATTATTATTATTATTATTATTATTATTATTATTATGTAGTTCTTGAGAGTGTTGGTGCTAATTTTAATGAGGTCCACTATACTTAATGGCACCTGACATCTTCTTTTTGGCAGTGTTTATTGATTTCCAAACCTTCTGATTTGAAGACGATTTTATAACCTAAAAAAAAATTGGAAATGCTTCAATAATTTAGTTAATCATAGATAATGATCATGCTACATTTAACACGTATAGTATAATATCGTCTGTTGAAATAAAATGAATATGTTATGGATAGAGGTTGCTTAAACATGGCAAACTTGTATTTCTACTACTTATCTCTTGACACTACTCAAATACACCAGTGGTATGCACCGGCAACAATTGGGATACAGTATAGATTGTAAGTAAGTAAAATTTGAACAGTTAGAGGCATCACAAATCAAAATAGTGTACATGACTCAAGCACAAAAACACAAGATAGGTCAGTAATCCCACTGTTTTTGTTCCGTACAGGGATCTCAAGGACTTTCAGGGCCTAAGGTGAGATATTATTTCCATAAAATAATATCCACCAGCTCCATTTTATTAAATATGTCTCCATTTACAGTATATGTTGTCTACCTTATAGCCATTCTATGCATGAAAGTGTAAGGATGGGATTCTATTTTACCCAGGGAGAACCAGGCATAGGCATCAGAGGAGAAAAGGGAGCGACAGGTCAGAAGGGCGACAAGGGAGACAGAGGCCATCTTGGACTCCCTGTAAGTACACTGGACTTCCTGTCTGTTCACAAGTTTCAGATATCTTTGTCTTCTATCTATTTGTGTTCTATCCTGTTGTTAAGTTTTCTTACTCAATCTTGATTATTTTAGCGATTATATCACTGCTTCAACACAGAAATGTTAGCATTATACAGTATCAGCCTTAAAAACCCATGTTGCGTTAAGCCTAGTTTAGGTATTTGTTACTGACTGATGTTTCATGTCTCAGATGTTGCTTTTATGTTGTCATAATCCTGTCAAAATGTTGTATGGAAGGGCGGACTGTGGATTGTGTAAATCATTAACATAACACTCCAAATCTAAACATTTTACCTATTGTACATTTTCAAAATGCCGTTCAAATGATGTTTGGGCTGTTTTATATTTTCTTTTATACTCTTCAAAATGGTGTCCATCACTTTGGATTTCTATTCTTTGTTATTGGTTTACACTCACTTTCAAAAATCATTAATCTACACTATATGCAGTCTGGGTTGGGCCTTGGGCTTTGAAGTACTTTCAATGGGCCAACAATGGACAATGTTGGATTTTGTCTTGTTGAAAGTAACGTACAGAGTAACACACTTTTTAAAAAGAGACAGGGTTAGGGCAGCAGCTAACAAGAAGGCAATATTAGACTGAATAATGAGGAGGTGGAGGTGTATGGGGAAATGGTCATTCAGCATGAGTTTCAGGACAGTAGTGAATCCTACATTGTGTTGTTAATTACTTTGACCCTTGCAGCTGGTACAGCATGTATGTCTACATGCTGTATGTCACTCACTTTACCTCCACCTCCGCCACTTCCATCACCCTTCATTTGTCATCATCTGAATGTGTTTTTGAAGTCACTTGAGTCACAGCTTCACTCACCCCTCACCTCCCCATCCCAACCCCCCACCCTACCTTCCTCCCACCTCCCCATCATCTCTGCTCTCTAACTATGTACCACGCTATACAGGGGGCTCATGGGTTAGACGGCAGACCGGGTCCAGTGGTGAGTGGCGCAAGTCCTGTTCCGGTCCCCAGACCCTTCTCCTCCTCTTCCTCCTCCTCCATCCACCTGCTACAGCTTGCTTGATGTCTGCCATGTCTGCTTGTCCGCTTGCTTTCCTGCTTCCCATGCTTGTACTGTCTCTTTTCCTAAAGTAGCTCTGTGAAGACAGGACTGTTCAGGGTTGGGCTCTGAGGATGCACTAGCATGAAGAATCTACTTTCATGGCAAACATGACAACTCTATACAGTATCATCCTTATGCCCCCATGGTTTATATTGGCTCATGTAAGGACCACAACCCCACAGAACTTTGGCTATATTTTTTCAAAGTCTAAATTCCATTCGGACTTATTTAATAAGTGTATTTCTGTTAAAAAGAGAAACTCAAAGCAACAAAGTGGTCACTATGACATGACTCTTTTGTTGTGCTAATGGGATTAGTGGTGTGGAAATGTACATTATGCTAAATTTTCCCTCGATTTGCCCTTAATTAAATTAAATTCAGTCAATGTTTTGGGGTTTTTTTTTGCCTTTCCTTTATAATGCTGGAGATAGCCAGCTATTATTTGAATACCGGCTTTTATTTGAGTGTTTTCAGTTTGAGCACCATAAAATTGTAATTTGTTACCTCAAGGTAATGACATTAGCAATTTGTGGTTGTGAGAAAACATTGTAATATCTTGATATTGGCCCAAACAAATCACCAGCAACCATGACCGCTCTGGGTTTCAGTGGGAGTTACACTAATAATAGTAGCTAATAGTCTTTTAAATGTACGTAAAATCTGTTCATTATCTCCCACCACTACCTGGACCAATTCAAGTGGAATGTTGTCTAATTCTGCTTTGAATTTCAATCTTGTCTGATACTAGATGCCATAACAGTGTAAATCCTCAGTCCTCAATCCTGCCTCAACAGTTTCCTGCCTCATGATCCCGTATCAGCAGTGGGCTGCAAAGTTGCCATTGCTAAGAACTATCCAAAAGGAGCATGCAGAGATGTCCGTGCTGCATGTTGACATGTCATACAGTACATTTGGACAGCTGTATTCCATAAAGCACTGTACATACTGGATATGCCTGAGATGCAAGGTCTTCCTCTCCAATCCTGACTGCTACTCAGACAGAGAACTGCAGCTGTTGACATTTTCCCTCCTTTTTAACAGTTTGGACAGTAGTTCAACAAGTTTGGTGTGTTAATACTACTGGTGCCAGGACAGAAAATTATGTCCTAACCCTTTCCTGTCACTCCAGATTAGATTTTTTAAAAAAAACAAAAACAAACAAAAAAAAAAGATTGGTCTAAATGGTCTATGACCTTTTGTGACATCTATTCATGTCCACCAGAAAGCTTGTTGGTTTACTGATTTGAGGCATTTAATGATGATATTGTCTTTAGTACAATTCTGTTTGTTTCTGTTAGCAGGTATTTATTTTCCCTTTTCTGTTTTAAAGGGTCTAATAGGACCAGCAGGTGTGCCAGGGCCAGCAGGACCAAAGGGAGAGAGAGTAAGTATTTCCACATGTGTTTTTTCTGTTTTTATTCTAAAATAAATATATAGTTGTAGGAAAATATACGCTTTGCATTTTGTCTTGTCACAACAGGGTGAAAAGGGAGATGCAGGATTACCAGGACCAATTGGGCCACAAGGCATCCCTGTAAGTCTATAATTCCATCTGAAATATTCATCACAACAGGGAGCATCTTTTAGCTCACTGAAAGCAGCATGTTTATAATAGTATAATATAGGAAACATTTTTCCAGATTTCTGACATGATGAAAGGCTGATACCAATATTGATGTAGCCTGAGTTGAGGCTGCAGAGTGACCAAAATCTAGTGTCATTAAATCAAATTTATATCAAAATGAAAACTGGAAGTATTCAGATTGTTTATGATTGTACATTTTGAAAATGTAAAGCAAAATTCAGACAATGGGATGGTAAAACTCTCTTTTGAAAACAAGAATAAGAATATCATCTTCGTTAGCATGTATACTTGAAACCAAGTGTTGCATTTGAATAAATTAACATTAGGGCTTCTAACAGAGACCCAGTGTACAATGACTACTTTGTCAGTGAAAATGCCTCAAATCCATCAGAGGTGGTTAACACAGACTTTTAAAGCAACTGTCCAACATTGTGGGAAAAAGTCTTGTTTGCCTGCTTACCCAGTCAGATGAAAACCTCATTATATAACTTCCATTTCTGTACAAAGAAAATTACAGGATCTGTTTAGTCTCACGGTACAGGAAAGTAATGGTAAAATGATTTGTTGTTTGGTCTAGGAGATTTAATTACCACTTTTCCTTCTGGTTGTACCAACATGCAATAGCATACACTGGATGCCTTCAGAATGAAACCCTGTTCAATGAATGAATATGTTATCATTCATTGTCCACCACAGCAGCACGCCACTCTCATACGTTCTTATGCGTATTTTAGTAGATTTTTTCCTTTCAAAGGCATCGAGTAAAAATGCAGATTGATTGAAAAGTCTGCCTGAATAATGCGTTGATGCACAGTTGTGAATTCAGTTCTGTTTTTTGACTGCTCATTGCTGAGCAAACTTCACTAATAAAACCCTCATCCTATGGAAAACACACTTGCACCCAGTATCTCCAATGACTGACACACCGAAAACACAAACTAAACTATCATTTAGGCAATCGTGAGGTAAACAGTAGTATTATTACCTCATTCATATTACAAAGTAATCTACCAGGAATGTGCATCACATTTGTGACAGGCCATTGCAGGTTGTTGTGGCCAGGTTCAGTTTTCTTCCTGGACGAACCTGTATTTTTCTGCCTCATTGAAATGACTGAGGGCACTGCATTTTTTGACACAGTGCTAATGTCAGTTTGAACATGACCTAAGATGGCAAACAAGCATGTTTCCCAAAATGTAGCTAATGCACATATTTCTCAAAGTGAGGCAAATGTACACATCCGCTAATGTTATTTCTCATTTCTTTTTGCAGGGTTTAGTAGGACCACAAGGACTCAAAGGGAACCGGGTAAGATACTAACTGTATTGTTTTGTCAGTTATAAAGATAACAGAACCAAGGACATGATTCTGGTAAATGGACACATATTAGATTTCATTTGTGGAATACACACAGACCAGCTCACTTCTATGCTTTCACCCATTAAATTCAGCAACTGAACTAAACACTTTGAGTCTTTATGAGTGATATTACAACAGGCCAGGCTGGTATTTGCATCCACAGCATTATTTATACTCTGCCATTATTGTTGCATCTACCTTGTGGGGCCATAATAGGTCCCCTGAGCAGAGTTGTAATGACTTCAAAGATGCCGTCAAGGAGGAGATGAAAATAAAAGAGCTGAATATCAATGTTCTCTTTGATATCACGCATGAAAAGAAAGCCAGATGAGTCAGATAGTTTGCTTTGATTTTTTTTTTAATGATCCTGAATAATTCACGTCAAGGTGTCTTTTGTCTTTCTGAGGTAAATGTATTTGTTTTGCAGTGGCTTTGTTTTGAAACTGAGGGTCATGGATGCACTTCAGAATGAATAATTCTTGATAGCAGTCCAGACAGATAGTAAAGATGTTAACGGTAATAAGTGACCTTGGAGATGGCTATGTTTGCCTCAAGCAGTTCTCCTGTTTTATTGTCTTTTATGTGACATCATAATGTGGATTCAGTTTAGACTTGAAATTGAGAGATGGATATCAGTCTCATGTCTGTGCATTAAAACAGCTATAATCAATATTTTTATTAAAAATGGATCAAATCAGTATGTGTAAGGGATAAAAGGTGTAGCTCCACAGAGAATTATCACCAACTCTGCAGTTCCCCTCACTTCTACAAAGCTTTATATCGACTTTCAGTTCATTGTTGTTTGTGGCTCACAGCTTTACTGTTCACTAATCATCACATTGTATCTGGTTTGTTTAATCCATGCACAAACAGAAATGTACAAACGACAGGGGCAGTTACGTGCTTGAACTATCTTGGTGAACAACAGTCAGTGCAGTGACAGCTTTCAAAGGTCTTGTCTTCACTGAGGTTGTCAGGTTTGGGACCATTGTGCCTGTGCAGACCAGCATCTTTGCTTACTGACCATATCTGGCAGCAGCTTTAGCCAGAGATGCTGCACAGAAGTACTGGACGGATAGATAAACTTCATTTTTGAACTAGGCTACTCCAGCTCTGTATTTAACACACAAAAATGAGATTGATATCCATCTTCTTACTCTTGGAAAATAAAGCAAACAAGCATATTTCCCAAAATATTTTCAAAATACTTATAAATACAGTCCTGCAAAATGATAATAACTGTATTTCATCTCCAGGTTACAGTGTATCAGAGAATCTGTTTGTAATGTCCACACACCCTTCCTCTAAGAGAATGTTTCTGTTTCCTTCCCATTAACCTGTGACTCTTTTAATATTTCCACTCCCATCTTTTAAGTCTTCACATTTCATAAGCTCTCTCAGCACATTCAACTGGCCTCTGTCAAAAGAAACAATATTTTCAATGTGCAGCTACAGAAACACCTCTGATAAACACACCTGAATGTGAGTGTCCAGTTGAAGGTGTTGAAGACAAAGCTATGGGATAGTGTTGGTGTTTTTACTCTTGTCCTGTCTTCCTTTGTTTCCACAGGTCTTCCTATCCCCTTTTACTTCCCTCCACCTTGCTCTGTGGCCCGTGGCTCTTTTTATTGCCGGGGTTGCCCTCTCTCCCTCTCACAAACCTTGGTCTCCTGCTCCTCCTCCTCCTGCATTCTAATGTAGTCCTGGGTTAATCTTCCTCTTCCTCCTCCTTTCCTACTCCTACTTAACAGTACCTCTTCCTTGCAAGCCTTCATGTACTCCCTCCAACCACTGACCTCCTGACCCATACACCATATTGGCAAGCAGTGTTCTCCCGTCACTGTCAAAATGTATGCTACATTTAGATGTTAGAACACAAAATCTGCATGTTTCTGAGCTATTAATTTTTAATTTGTTAGAGTTAAGTGAGATTCCACACAACGATTAGACTGAACCTTTCAACATTTAACCAGTGCCTTTACAGCAGGCGCTGATAATTCATTTGCCATATTTGTAGTCTTGACATGATTTGAAAACTACTAAAAGCTCATGCAGTGGGCTTCATAATTTACCAAGTGGCACGACAACTCTGTCAAAGAATAGCAAGACTGCACAAACGTTTCATGTCACTTACAGTGACTGCATGAACCTATCTCATCCCTGAATGTGAGCCTCTGCTACTAGCAACACTCATAGCTGGGCTTTGCATTTGAGCCAAAAGCATTTTAGCCATTTGAGACAGAAGCCTTAAACCTGAAGAAAGTCTAATATGAGATTCCAGTTGCATTCTAAGACAGCACATTGCAATCAGGCAGCATGTTATTGTTCTTATTATGCTGTATTCCCTATACATGTTGTATTTCTTAATCTGATCCTTTACAGCCTTTGATCTTGGTGGGCAGGTGTTCTGTTAAGATTGTGAACAAGCAATGTTCCAGTTTTACCCTGTCATGTGCATACAGTAGGTATGAAGTCTTAAGGCCAGTTCAGACAAAGATTTGCGACGAGAGGAAACCGTTTAAGAACGTTGCAGGGAAAAGTTGCAGAGGTGTGAGCTGACCCGTCTCAGTTTGACTCAAGCCAGCTGATGGCGTCGCCTGCAACTCAGCCTCAGTGGCTGGTTTTAGAACGTCAGCTGGTCATCTCGTCCTTCTCTGTTTTTTATGTTTTTGCCGTTTCATTAATACTAGAAATGCAACTGTAGCAAGTAACTCACTATCACTATCCTCATTCATATTTTAAGATGCTACAAATTATATCCAGCTACAAAAAAAGCCTGAAAAGCTGGAAGTTAGAACAGAAGTACAGAGAGTCGTTGCTATGGAAACGATACTAGTTGCATTGGTGTAAACTGGCAGGTTTCAGAACGTTGCAGACTAGCGCATTGCAAGTAGTTGCAAGTTTCAATTGCTGTCTGAACTGGCCTTTACCAAGTACTCCAAACTTAAAAGAGTACTCCACAAATTTAGCATTGCACTCCTCCATTGTCGGACTCACAATGGACAGTTCAAAGAAAATGGAATTAAATTGTAAAATCAGTGGAGTTACCCTTTAATGACAAAATAAGTCATTTTTCATTGCCTTTAAAAAACAATTTGATACCCCAATCAGCAGGATGACAGCATGTCTTCCAAAACTGTTACAAATCACTGTTAATCACTATGGTTAAAGCTTGCTTAGGTTTAGGAACAACTACTTGGGTTACTGCTACTGAGGTTAGGGAAAGATCATGGTTGGTTGGTTAAAAACAACTGCTTTGTCCAGGACTGTTCCAAGAACTACTTGGTCAAGATTAGGGAATGAACATGGTCATGGTTAAAGAAACCAACACTGACTGTTGATAGAAAACGAGAAAACAGTCTCTCATGTCAAAATCCAATCCTTTGTCCACCCATCTATCCACTCTGAGCATTTTGAAAGATTTCTTACCACAATTCTCAATGGGACTTGTAGTTGACCATGCTCTGAAAGTTAATATGTACACATTCTTGAATCTATGACTTTTTCTCAATGAACCAGATTTTTTTTTTATGTCTGTAATTATGACTGAACTAGAATAGTTTCATGGCCAAGTGTTTGAAATGCTCCACCAGCCACAGTCACCTCACACGGTCCATCCGCCACTTCACTATTCTTTAGCTTTTATTTTTAGACATTATCCTGTTGCTCATTTTCATATTTGAAAACATGTATATGTAACAGCCTTCTCACTTTTCACTTGCAAGTCTTCCAAAACCTAGTTTGGTACAGTAGCTTGTAGGTGGTCCTAGGGAAGATGCTTGGATGAAACCTGCTCACCAACAGCACTGCCTTTAATCTCTCTTCCCTAACTCCCTCTACTTACCTGCCATTTCCACTAAATTTACATTACAAAATCATATTGTCTTTCGAGAATAAAAAAGGCACACCAAACACATTAGTGAAGTGAATGTGAAATAACCTATTCCTCATACTGTGTAAATTACATATACAAAAGAACACCTGACATATGAACTCTTACAAAAAAAAACATTTACTTCATGTGTGAGGAGGACTAAAGTTTGTCTTTTTTAATACGCTGTTTGCAGGGAGAGAGGGGCAAGAAAGGCAACAGGGGGGCCAAAGGGGATAAGGGAGACCAAGGAGCACCTGGATTAGATGCCCCCTGTCCGTTGGTATGTCAGTAGTCTGATGCTTAACCAAGAGGCAAAAGGAAGGAGCACTATCTTAGAATACAACATAATCCCATAGAGCTTCAGTTTCTCTGAAGATTTGTATTGAGTAGTCAGCTTCCTTTTGGCTCTGGTATTCATGGTTTCTAATCAACCTCAGGGAGAGTTTGGTCCAAGTGTCCACTGCAGCCTGTCAGACATATGACGAGATATGTCATTCAATTGATGAGGTCCTAAATTTGATATTTTGATACATTAAAAAATGTTTCATGAGAGCAAAGGAAAGGTTGTAGCGTACAGAAAATAGATTTATCAGGTGAAAAATGACTTGGATGGACCACAGACCACAACTCTGCCTGAGGAACCTCTTTTTTCCAGGAATTAGACGGACAGGAACCAGGCAGCTACTGCTGATGAGTATCAACAGATACCAAAAGTATTTTGTCTTGATTTTCAGCCTCCCTCCCGTTAAAGAATAGGGGACAGATTGGAGACAATCAAACTAGAGTTCCAAAAACTGAGACCCGGATCCATGCCTTTAATACCCGGCCCAAGCCAGAGAGAAGAAAAGAAGTTACACCAAACCCCAACCCGACCCATCCATTTTCAGCCATTTATCTGAATCTGGGTCGCAGTGGCAGCAGGCTAAGCAAGGTAGCACAATTGCCGTTCTTCCCAGCCACGTCCACCAGGTCCTCCTGCAACCAACTCTAGATCAAACCCATTCCTGTAGAGAACTAGCCTCTAATTTGTTATCAAAGCAACAATTTGTCATCACATTCTACACCTGAAAGCTTTATAAACCTTTCAAACTCATCTCAGTGAGCCCAGTTCCTGTCAGTCCCATCAGGTTCCCTGCATGTGTAGGAAACCTGCATCCAGTCACCCAGTGGACAGAAGTGGAGATCCTCCTGCCATTAAGCAGTGGAGGACAACACTCCTCTGCTACACATGAGCAAAATTGGTTTTTAAATGGTTGATTTCACAAACAGGGTTTCCGAGGCTTTAAAGGGGAGAAAGGTGAACCGGGCTTGCCAGGCCTGGACGGGCTGGATGCCCCTTGCCCTGTGGTATGGTGCTCTTTCCTTCCCTTCATTTTTCCCAGCATGCCTCTAGCTATCCCTAACCACACCCCTGACCATGGGCCTTCAGATGTTGCACTGTACATTAACAAAAAAATGCATGTTTGCATGGAAGTTTAAATCTACTTATTGTAGTTAACACACCTAGTAATAAGCCAGAACTTTTCCCCTCCCATAGAACTAACATGAACAAGCCTTTCCCACTGAAAACAAATACTAGTTTAACACAGCCTCTCCATCACAACTACTAAAACATTCTATGTTAACCTCACATGCAAATCTATGATTGGGACTAATATCACCAATTACATAACAAGAAATATCTTAAATTTAAAGCCTTGAAATTGTTATGATAAGTATACTAGAGCCTTTCTTCATAACCCCTTGTTTACTTCACCATCTCTTGCATGGAGCACCAATTTCTTCCATCTTTAAGGCAAAATAATACCACAGGTGGTAAGAAGCAGTAGAAAGTAGATTCATTTATTTGGTCAAAGCATCATTGCAGCGTGGTTCATTTTTTAGATTTCCTGTGTAGACTTTTAGCCTCACAAAGCCAGCCTGCAAATTTAGCTTTTTACTCCGAAGTTTTGTGAGGCAACCCATTGTCATTGTCTGCCTGCTTAGGGGGGGAGTTTGTAGAATTCAATTTGGACACTGTTCAGAAGGTGATACTAAATTCAAGTTCCAGGTACTATCACGAGTTGCTGGCACTGCTGTGGATTGTGACTGTTAAAGCAGATGTGTCATCGCATCACAAAAAGGACAAGTTTAAGCAGTTGTTCACAGGTTGTGGGAGTTTCAGGGGGCAGCGAGTCATGTCGTGTTCTAAACATTCCCCCTAGCCTGCTTATTGGTCCAACATGAATCTTGTCATGTACAGTTAATTCTCAGGACATCTCCAAATTCATAGTAAAAACTGAGTTTGCGAGATCTAGTCTGGCTTTGCAGGCTTTTAGGTGGTTAGATGTGGTATTGGAAGGTACCTTGATCATGGTTCATAAATCTGGTAATGGAGAAAGGGGTCGACAGAAAAGGTCTCTTTAATTTCTGAATTTCATCTTCACAGGTAAGGCTATGTCTCAGCATTTTGGCACATCAACATATCTGCAAATTTAAATGTGAAATCTCAGCATAATTACTGAAATAAATTAAATCATGTTGGAAAATATTGGTAGTCTCTATTACACAAAATTGGCAGCCTGTTATTGACACTAGTGTCTCTTAAAACACCATTTGAAGGCATCATTTGTCTTCAGTCAGGATAAACATGTTAAAAGTGATTTTCCCATTGGTCTGTTATTCTTTTCACAGTCTTCCCGGGAAGCCTTTCCTAGGAACTGTAACTAAGACTGCTGAAAGCTTCCGCTAGCACTAGAACAACAGTGCCATCCTCCTACTGTGTGCCATAAAACAGCACTGTTGTATCATAAAGCAAATTCCCTCTTGCCAAATTTACTGCCAAGTCCAACTGAGTGCCACAATATAAATACATCTAAATATAGAGGGTGCTAATTTTCTTGGTTATGGTCTCATTTGTTTATTGTATTTATACTCAGAATTATGAATTCTTAGTTTAAAATATGGCATAGAGTTGCGAAGTTGGGGATCTGCTGGTTCTGGAAGTAAGTTTAACCACTGGAAAGGTATCTTTTAATGATATCCTTCATGTTCCTTAACATAGAAACACAGTACTGGATAATTTGTGAAAGTTTTTATTCTGTCAGTTTGTTGTGGCACATGGCTGTAACAATACCCATGATTGTTGCTATGGTAAAGAGGCCAGTCAGTGGCTCAGATTAGAGCTGTAGCAAATTGTCATTGCAATTGAGAACAAAACACAGCATCATATTCGCCAAATTCATCCTAAATTGACACAAAATCACTTTCAGTGAACTAATTTAAACTGATTTATGTGTTATGCGGTTTCTACAATTTGTGATTTTTATCCATTAGCATGCTACACAGTGTTAATTTTGCCAGTGAAAACTATGACAAACCAATATTTGTTGAAGACCTTTTTTCAAGATGAAAACAAGACTAAAATTACATTAAAAGTAACCTTTGAAAACGAGAACTATGATGACATACTACAACAACTATACAACAAATAAAAGATAATGGGAAAGATGGACTAATGGACAAATTAACTAATTACTGTTTTGACGCAGTCTTTGATGAACTACATACTTCTGCATTCCTGTTAAAACAGTATCTTCCACCGGCTCAAAATATCTCTTGTTGATGCAGAAGATGATTGAACTGCTTGACCTGTTGCACTAGTGTTAATAAGAAGCATCCTGCATTCAGTAATGTTATCTGACTTTGCTGGATCTTGTAAGAAACCAATTCATGGACTAAATTCAATCAACAACCATCTGATTTGGCACAGACCTACAATGCATATGCAGAAATAGAACAGGACTTTTACTTCCAGAACCCTGAATGAATAACTCTTACCACTTTGCTACTCTATAAAGAGAATACTAATTTCAACTGTTTTTTTCTTTATATAAATGTAAACTGCTTTTGTGTGCATTGCTTCATGCTTGCATGATATTGTTCATGTCTGCAGCGTACAGTATTTTTCACTTCACGTTTGTTTTTGTTTTTACAGGGAGATGATGGCTTACCTGTACCAGGATGTTGGAATAAAGTAAGTTGGAGAGTTTGACACTGTGTTGTTTTGTTGTAGCAGCTCACATACTGTATGCTAACTTCACCATGAACATTGTTTGAACTAACATTTGATATTTTGCCTTTTGCTTTCTCTTTGCAGTGACAATAACTTTGGAATGGCTTGTGTGATTGTACATAGGATATTTATTTTTTTACTTTTTCCCTATTCTGTTATCGTCGCAAAAAAAATGAAAAATCCTAAAAAGATATGGCAAAATATTTGTACAGATTGTTTATTTTAATACGTATGATAGTGTTTATGTATTTGATTTTTATATCTATACATTATTTTAAAATGATTGGATAAGTTAAAATTATAATGTGGCTACATATGCATGATATTTGTGCATAATGTGAAGTGGATAATGCTTATTAACTTATTGTATTATGTTGTTTTGTTTTGTTGTAATAGACCACGCTGCACTGAGTTGTTGGCTGGAAAGATTATATGTTAGCATTTGGAAAGAGTTGAACTCTCCTCTTTGTGATGAAGTGTTAACAACAAACATGGACAAGTGCTGCATATACACTAGTTTCAATTTTACTAAATGTGACAGGAAGCAGGAAGTCTGCACTTTGAATTTTTGGTCATGTGCTCATATTGTACTGATGAACATGCAGACCTAAAAGATCAGATTTAGGGCTGTCACCAGAGTAAGAGATGTCCCACTAATGGTAGTACCTAAGGATGGCAATGTTGGCCCCGTAAATGACAAAATGCAGGAAAAGGTTATCAGATGGGTCAAAAATATAACTGTATACATCAATTAATTATACTATAAGCCAAATGCAGTGTAAAAATATATATATCTTTTTTTTTCTCCATTATTTTGTTGTTTTCAGGGCTCCATAAGCTACACCATGATTTCGGTGGCAATTTATTAACCAGAAATGTAATAACATATATCATATTGTAAAATCAAGTTGAAATGAATAAGATTAAGTGCATTTAAAGTATGTCATGAATAAATATATGATAAGCATTTTAGTATGTGCTATAGCAAGGACAAACACACCAACAAACATACCAAACTAGGTTTGAGGAAATTGAGACACAGTGTCAGCATTACATAGTTTATTTTTACACTTCAAAATGTCCCGCTCAGTATCCTGGTCACAATTTTAAAGAACAATCTAACGCAGGCATGTCAAACTCATTTTAGTTCATAGGCCACATACAGCCCAATTTGATCTCAAGTGGGCCGGTGATGAAGTGATGAACATCCTGAGATGTCTTAAGAAAAATAAGTGCAATTTCAACAATATGTCTCAGTTTTTCCACATTCAGTAAGTCTACTGTCATTACATGTTACAAATCACATTGGATCTACGAAGGCACAAAACGTTTCTCCACTCTGTGTCCACTTTTCTGCTTTTTGACAAAGACATTTTCCACCGGCGGCTCCTGCATGAACAGTATCACGTAGCGTGTATGTAAGTATGAGGGATCTATAATGGCATATCCAGCATAGGGCCTGCTACTCGCATGTGGGAGAAGTTAGCCTTCAGGACTTTCTGCCAGAGAGGCTTTGTGCCTGCTGTTCTTATTAGGACAGCGCAGTAGGAATAGCAGTGCATTTTATTGAAAAATTGGAATTAATGACTTCTCTGCTATTTTCACACTTTGCAAAGTCATCCAGTGGGCTGGATTAGACCCTTTGGCGGGCCGGTTCTGGCCTGCGGGCCGTAAGTTTGACACCCCTGATCTAAGGGTTCAGTATCCAGATTGTTTGTTTGTATTTGTGTTTGAAATATAAACACCGATAGATCAATGTCGTAATTTTTAACTCCCAAATATTGATATTTCCATTGTCCTCAAAAATCCAGTATCAGTTGGGCTACAGTTTCATAGTTTCAGTTTCTGACAGCAGGGCCTCCAGCTTTGCCAGGCATGATGACCAACACAACTGGCAATGTTGGTTGGTGGATGAGAAGCCAGCGAGGAATGATCCTGGTTTTTGCACTATAAACTCTAGTTGGGGAAAGAGGTCTACATGAGTTAGCACAGTGAGCATACATTATTACACATTACATTACAGGCAACAAGTTATTGCATTATGCACATAACACCTTTTTACATTGTGGGCAGGTTTATTATATTAAATACAATTATTATGTTATAATTTTCCACATATCCCCAGAAGATTATTCTTAACAATTCTAGTAACTTCTGGATTTCTGGTCTAAAACGACCATCAAGTCAAAATGTCCCCTTGAGTTAACTAAGAAAATGGAATACTTGATAAACATGGCTTCAGATAAACATGGTCCCCAGAGGGTGATGCCTAATCATTTAGGATGGTTCCTTTATTGCCACAATCAGTTCCAACCTTCAGGTTATACACAAAAAATACCAAAAATGCTGCTAATGTGTAGATTACATTGAAATTTCCTGTACATGGCATGCTCCCCAAAGGATGAACCCTTTCCATTTTGGATACTCCGTCACTAGGGTCTGCTAGTCTTGTTATGCTACACAAGTAATGTGAATTAGGGTTTAATTTGTATGGATTTTTTAATGATGGTGCTGATAGCAATGATTTTGGACTGTAACGTCCAACAGGCATTATATCCATTATATTTAAACCACACCAAGCCAAGTGGTGTGTTAATTCATCATTAGGGGACAGCCTTAAATTCAGTCTCTGAGGTCAGATTTTTCATTGTTAGTAAGGAATCGAGTATCCCAGACAATCACATCTTGCTGTTAACATCTCCAAAACCAACACTTGTGTCCTGGAGGAGGGTGTCAACTAAGATCTATTAACCATTTGAAGCTTTAATGTTCAGGCATGAAATATCCTGAAAACTAAATGTTTAGTTGTACAGCAGGAAAACAACAGCTCTATGTTTTAGCTTCTTGTGTATTCCTTCTGGTTTCAGTTCATTGTAAGTAGTTTCGCCAAATTTTCCGGGCAGCCACTTCCTGCTTTATGGCTGTCAGGCTCTGTGTATTAACTGTAGTGTTTATAGAATGTTTGTCTGTCTTCTAATCTGAGACATAATATACAGCCCATATTGTTGGATGGAAATATTGCTGCTCACTCTTAAGGCATGCTGCTGTAATCGTCACATTGTCTCATCCATTTATGAAGAGAGCTGTAACCTGCTTGGACAATGGAGATCTTTTTTTTTAAATCAAGACCTATAGAACATTTTATCCAAAAGCATTTTAATAAAAAGAGTAGCTGTTCTCATTAAGCTAACCTCATTAACTTTACCAAGTGACTCAGTGTTGAAGAAATGGATGGACTGGCCGGTGTGGAGTTTGGTCCATTATATGCTGCTGCTCTTTGACAAAGCTTTGTTTGTGTTTTGCTCTGCCTGCATTTGATGTTGCCATGAGAGATTGTTGTTGGATCCTTGCCAGCAATGAAATATTCATCGTGTCCTGTTGCTGCACAGTACCTCACATTAACTCATGCCTTAGTCACTAGCTGGCCTTCATTTTGCTGTCATATTGATCATAAATACTTATGTCGAGATATGTTATGAAATGTTGATTGTGTTCAAAGTGACAATCATAATTAAATATACATTTCTAAGGATTTTGGTTTTGTTCTCAAAACATTTTTTTTTAAATTTACTTACTTGTGGAGGCTAGAGAGTGCCACTAGATTAATTATACACCTTATTGTTTAATCTAGTGTACTGTGGACATGATGTGCAAGACGCATCATTTTAGAAAACAAATTATTATTTTTTTAGCTTAGCTGCAGTTCAAGGTTTAATTCAGTTTTATTTATATAGCACCAAATCATAACACAAGTGATCAGGACACATTTCTGTGTCCTCAGAAGCTGCTTGTTAAACTGCACATGTGGTTCAGTCTAAACCAGCTGTTGCGTCCTGTAGAAATAACATATGTCATTAGAGATCACTGTATCTGAGGTTTACATTAAACCTACTGCAGACCTGGTTTAACTTAGGTTTAATCAGTGTAGCAAGTTACTTTCAAAATGTAATGTATTACATATTACTAGTATCTTACATTTGAAAGTAATAAGTTACTTTATAATATTAGTGTGTGCAGAGTAATGTGTTACTGATTACACTACTTTTGTGTTAGTACGACAAGGCATTGTAAAATGGAAGAGGGTAATGTTGTTTCATAGTGGGTTATCAAAGCACAGAAGCTCAAGTTTATTGCAGTTCATTACATCCATTGGTGGGCGATATATAGCCTAATGAAGGCTCTCCTCCAGTGCGCAGAGCTGGCCCATTCTTTTTTTTAATGCGTATTTGTATTTGAGAAAAAGAGCATTGTCCACAAACAACAAACATGTTCCTTTTTTCTCCCCCACCCACCTGCCTGTACAAAATAATATATAAGAAAATATCTATTCTGGAATTATAATACCAAATTAAATAGTAAAGTAAAATTAACAGGCTCAGAGATTCACTAGCAAGGACCACACCATCAACAAGATACGTTTAAATGATTTATTGAACAATAAGAATACTGCGAGCTGGAACGGCTTGGTCTTTCCGCTGCTGTGTGGGGAAGCTTCGTGGGGGACCCAGCAACCGGGTAGCACCCGGGTACAACGGACCCCCTTCAGGACCCTACCGAGAGGAGAAAGGAGAGGAGAGAGGAGGAAACAAAAAGAGAGAAAGGGGGTGGGGTATGCAAGAGCGAAAGAGGAGGAGAGGGTTAGGAGGGTATTTATGGAATGCCGGATGCCATTGAGGTGTGGTCCTGCTCCCGAAATTCTGCTAGATAGCTTCAATAAAAAAAATAAATAAAATAAAACATATACATACAGTATATACAAACAAATTAACATTTTACATAGAAAAAGAAATATATGTATACATACATACTTAAAAACATAGTATAAATACATAAAATCTGTGGATGTTCAAGGATACAATTCAATAGTTATTGTTCCTTGCAGATCTGGCCTATCTACATGCATTCACATGCAGTGGTTACCACTTTGTATTAAAATCGCCAGCTTATATTAACAATAGTGTGATGATATAGAACAATTAAATAGCCTAGGCCTTTTGAAGTAAACGAGTAGCCTTGGATACAGGGATGGGCAGGCAGACAACGGATCAAAGTCTGATAAATTATGAGATAGGCTAACATTAGCTAGTGTTGCACATTGTTGGAGCCGTAGGGAAACTGAACTGGAGCTGAAGAGAGGCAAGGCACTCGGGAGTGTGCAAAAACATCACATTCTTTGGATTTTCCCAGAAAAACCGCCCCAAGTCCTTTACATAGAAATCAATTTGCAAGGCTGTTATATCAACCGAAAAAAGTTGTGGAAGGTCTCAATTTTTAAGTTACGTTGCAATCCAATCACACATTGGCAATACAAAGCAATTAATACACGGAAATTGCTACATATAGTACCTTTAAAGAACAGAACCAACTATAATCTGAGGGAAATGCAGTTTTGATGGAACTACTTTTACCTGAGTTTGTTTTTACTGAATGAAGTCTAAAAGTGTAAAATAACTGCTCATATGACATACGTCACGACTTTGTGACGTCAGTTACGTCGCGTGACTTATTTTCTTATTTTAACCCAAACACAAGCTTTTCCTAAACCTAACCAAGTAGTTGTGCTGCCTAAACCTAAGGTAACATGACATGAGTGATCAATCATGTGAATAGATAACGGCCTACTAGTAGGTGTAGCAGGCCCCTTCTAACCCATATCTATGAGGCTGATAAACCCTGATAACGGCCATTCAGTAGAATGACAATGAGTAACAATGTTTATTCTCTCTGTCAGTATAAACACTTAAACAGCCAGATCAACCAAACCGTCCATGCAACACACATTTACAGAAGATCATTTTGGACTTTGCAACTTCCAGCTGAACACACATCTAACATATAAATTTAAACAACATATTAAAAAGGCAAATGGCGTTAATAACTTAATAACCTGCATGGTTTAATGCACCGGCACATTGACAAGTGAAGTAATCATTAGTGTTCTTTCATGATAGAAACATCAAATCAAAGACTGATGATAAATAACCTTTTATGCATTACAAATTCTAACATACCTGATTTCTTTTGCTTGTGTTTCTGAAGTGATTAAGCTGTATTCACACATATGTTTAAAGGGTCAACATCCTTTCCAACTGGCTAAGAAGTAGGGCTACCAGAGACGTCTCCATGAAGCCACAGAAAGGAAACTTGAAGACATTTGGAGATATCTTTGAGTTTTTACCCAAACCTGGAGTTGGCATTTCAACGTTTTTCCAGGAGGCTGGACACAGGGCCAGTAACATCGGAGGCTCCAGTGGCAGTGGTGGGTACATTAACTTCAATAAGCCTGGAAAGTAGAGACGTTGCACCATCCTTTAGTTAGTCTTTGAAGGCTCTCTGGACAGGATAACCATCGCAGCCACAGGTAGATACTGAACCTACTGATGTGTTTCTTTGACTGCATACACTTTGATTTATTTAACTCCTAGTGAAAGTGAGGCATGGACACTTTAGCACATGCTATTTGTTGTGTTTGATGTGACATCAATACTGTAACTGTGATAAAGAATTCAGAGCAGCTCACAGAGCAGATAGATGTCATGTGTTTCCATCAAAAACCAAAAAACAAAGGGAGACCCTCTTGATGATTCCTTCTTGATATTATCTGACTGACTGCCTTTTCAAAAATCCCTTTACCTGCAGCTATGACATTTTGTTTGAATGATTGTGCTGTGTAGGAAATACTTTGAAACCGGCATCACACATCATGCCTGGTCACATATATGTTATTCTTTACTTTTTTTTTCTACTGAGGTGTTAAAGAACACCATGATTCAATGCTGTAATTGTAAGTATTGTACAATATAAGACAAAGGATTGTATGTATAAAAGTACTCAGTCTTTGTAAATAGATTGCATTGATGAAACATGATGATTTTACGTACAGAATAAGCACTGAAATTCTCAATGAGCAGTATTCATACGCTGAATATGTACAGATGATTGACAATTGTTTCTTGATACATTTACAATTTTTGAAAAATGTATTTTGGCCTCTTTTTCACCAAACCTTTGTATGGCTTTACTATTTTAACATTTGCATGCTCCATATATCCAGTCTCTATCACATGAAATAAGGTGTATTGCATGCAAATACAGTCATTTTATTTTTTAACTCAAAAAATGTCAGCAGACAAAGGTGTTTTTTTTTTTTTTAATTATTTATTGCTTTGTCCCTCTGAATAGAAATTGGTATTTAGTGAAAAAGACAAAAACAAAGCAAACAACAAAAAAACCACACCACAGTTGGAATATTTTAACAGAGCTGTTACTGTACATGCAAATAATCAAAAAAAATGCCCTTTCAGTGTGTTAAACAAAAAAACCTTTCCTGTTTCATTGAAAATCAAATGTACAGAAGCATTCCTTATGTCATATTGACAGCTGCCTTGTAAACAGACCTGGGTCAAAATGGTGTTTCATTTTTAATTATTTGTTGTTTTTCCAGTTTTTGAGTTCAGTAGTATGAAATTGAAAGACATTTAATTAAGTTTCATTGTTGCAACAGGTGCAAGTATACCTACACAAACTATTTAGTGAGTGAGATGTACCTATTGTTAATTTTTAAATTTAAGACAAAAGTTGTGTGAATGAAAACAGCCTGAAAATCACATGATTGAAATAATGATTTATTATTTGAAATTTTAAATCAATTTTACTTTCAAAAAAAGAAACCTTTCAAAAGCAAAAGTAGTGGCCAGAGAGCTCAAAGCACTCCAACTTCAATTACACAAGAAAAAACAAAAACAAAACACGAGCAAAGAAAGAAAATATCATCATTATTTTCACTGTTTTGTCTATTTAATTGTGTTTTGTCGATTGTGTTTTGTTGAATTGTTTTTGTCTATTGGATTGGATTGTCTATGTTTTATTAAGTCACAGTGCCCTGAGCTCTCCCAGCCATCATAAAAAAGGAAACCTTAACCACAATTCATAACTGATAACATCTGATTTTATTAAAACATTTAACTAGAATTTGGTTATTTATTGTTGTTAAAGTTATCATTTCAATACCTACCTTCCTGTTAGGCAATGTAGATTTATTTTAAAGATACACTCCATGATTTTTACAGAACTCAACCATTTATATCTGAAAGTTTCTATGTAGTTTCTGCTTTAAACGTCACATTAATTTGCACAAATATGGAACTAGCAAAGTTTTGATTTTTTTTTATAAAGAAAGCAAGTTGTTCATTTGCTTCATTTACTTGGTTTGCTATGTCACAACCTTTCTGTATCTTTAACCTATAGAGTTGTAACAGTGTACTCTTTATGTAACACACTACAAACAAAGCAGGAATCATTAGAAATTGTGCATGAATTTGGGTCACAGAGTATAAGTTTTATGTAAGTATATAAGAATGTAAATTATCAACCATCTGCAACAGGCAACCAGAAAATGGGTTTTTATCAGCACTGACTCCAAACAAAGGCATTATTTGACTCATTCTACATGAAAAGTACACATATACATTTTAGTTTTCTATCAAAGCTGTGACTGTGCAACATGCAGTTGGTGTGACAGACTTGTCAGTGCCAGTCTGTGCACTATGTATTATTTACTTCACTTGACGAGCTCTTCAATGAAGCCATAATGCACTCAGACATTTAAAAAAGTAATAAATGAGGTGGAGGCCTCATAATCGGACTGCCTTTTTGTTTCACGTATTCGTCCCTCTGACATAATTTCAGTCACCCTGGAAGCCATGATAGCAGTTGCTAGGAGTAATTAACTTTTTTTGTTTTTCACTGTAATCGAAGAAATAATGTCATTGTAAGAATTGTTATTTCTGTAAATCGACTTTCAACAACCAGCTGCATCAATCTCATCCAGGCTTCCATATTTGTGTAGCATTCATGGATGTAGCTTGCTAGCTCACTAGAAAGACAATTTCCTCAATCTTAAAGAGGAACTGCACGCTAAATTAATATTTTGTGCTGCACACATAATCACATAGATTCTTGTTGGCATATGGTGTTAATACAGATGATTTTTCCAGCAAACAGATGTTGTGCGTAAAAACTGCTTTTTAACACTCCAAGGTCTATTATGTATGTTGCCCTCCCACTGCTGCGTAAAGTATAAAAAGCAGCAGCCTGTTGTGCCAGCTATATGTAAGTTATAAATTAGGGTGCAAAGTCCACACTAACTGATAACGGTGAAACTAGTTAGTTTGATACTAAAGCTGTGTTGATGTTTGGTTGCACCACGGAGGTAAGGTTCATCTTAGCTACTCTGGTGTAAAGTCCACACTAACCAAAATACTGTCACAGAAAATGATGTTTTCACTTCCTGTGGCCAATAACATTACCGTGTTGTCTCTCGTGCCCAATTGTCTTTGAACACTTTGCTAAGCTGTAGCGAAGAGGATAATGGCTAAAAGTAGCTAACATTAATCACCAAACAACAACAAAAAGGTACATAACTAGGACAAAGCATTATGACAAGGTGATAACTATACAAGCTTAATCTACAGCTAGTGCACAATAACAACAGTGACAGCGAGCGGTGAAACAGTCAACTACAACACAGGCTAATATAACGGCACTCTGTTATTGGGCAGATGAAATTGTAACATTATAGCAAACACATAATGATAGCCTACACTGGCAAATTAGTAGTTGTTAATTAGAAAGTTATCTAACCTTATACAGTTTGCTTACCTGCATAATTCGCTCCTCCTCATCCTCCAAGTTATCCACCTTTCAGAACGATGCACCATGCCAACTGCTATTTTACGGAGGACTTTACACCTACTAAGGGCTAGGTGTAAGATTTAAGTTGGAACTTGTGCCTACGTTGGAACTATTTCTGCTGGTGCAACTCTTTAAATGTTAGTAGCACGTAAACTCTGACCTATGTTAGAAATTAGGTTCAAACTAGGCTACGTTTGAACTTAGACATAGCTGGTGCAACCCAATGCAGGACACTATCTAACTGTTGCCCCAGTTTGAGCCTGTCATACAGAGCTGCTGGTAACGTTAGCATTAGCAAGCATGATAGGAACTGGTGGGAAATAATGTCGTACATGAACGAGATTACGGGGACTGACACTCCCTCACAGACACACACACTGGAAAGCCTCTCGTAATAGAGCTGCTAGCCCAGCTACAACACAGGAACCATAAATGTGCTTCTAGTGACTGTCAAAGCTCCACCAGACTCCCTGTCTTTCCAGCTGAGAAATGGAGAGTCCGACAGTAGCTTCTCATAGCTGGTTATGCCAAACTGACCAACAAAACTAGCAGCTCCTCTCACTTCGCAACTTTATATATCTCGAGCATGGACTTCTGCAAGCCAATCAGAAACTAGTATTGTCTGTGGCCGTGGTATCAAAGTCATTACAGGAACATTAAAAAAATGAAAGTCCATCACACAAGTGAATCACAGTCAGCTATGACACTGTTTGCTAACAAAGTACGCAGCAAATACGTTCTGGCAGAATAATTCATACTAAAGGCCTTCAGTTCTTTGATGCTGACAATGTACAGTGCCTTACAGTGCTCTTCAAGTGAAGCATTAACATGTTCTCCTTTGTATTTACAGCAGCAGTTGCACAGTCTTTAGGTTACACTGTTTGTATTTAAATTTGGAACATACAATGATTAAGTAGAAAAGGAAGCTGTTCATAAACACAGTTAACCTGTTTTATGTTGATCAAAGTAGAAATTTTAATGTATAATTTGTTTTGGTTTGAAATTCTGTACTTGTCAGATTAGAACAATATCTGAGAATGGATAAGAGGGCATTATACAGAATTTGCATGCTATTATTAAGTCTGTATGAAGCACTATTTATGAATTGTTTTCATCTTTTTTTCCTATATTGGTAATGGAACATTAGATTTTTTCTCTGCACATTCAAAAAATATCTGCCAGCTGAGTGATTTGTGCAGATTTCTGTGCTACCACAACATTGACTTGTGATGTATTGTTTTCCAAGACTCAATGTGACTTCCAACCACAGGTGAGGTACACACTGCAATCCACATGCTGAGTACCTGTTAGTTTAGTGTGGTGTCAGAACAGAATGTTTATAAAGGTAATGATATTGTTTTTGTTTTCCAAAAGAATTTATTTTTACTTTTTATAATCCAAACAATGGCAGCTGTCGTCACTGATTGCCAAACAGATTCACTGTTCAGTACAAGTAAAAGTTTTAAGCAATTTGTCACTGACTCAGAATAAAGAAACCCATTTTCAATGGAATTAGTTTTTCTGTGTGTTTGTGTGTATGCATGTCTATTGTTATTGTTACATTTTTAATGTGCTTTTACTTTTGACTATTATAACTGCAGTTAAGCACCTATTATCTTACTTCTGACACAATCCTATCGCTATTGTTTCAACTTTTAGCTACTTAAAATAAAAATGTCCTGATAGATTTGATGGAGCTCAAGGACGTATTGAGGACAGCAGTTTTATTTCAAATAATTTGACTGTATAAACTTGGAATCTCTGTGAACTATCTTACCAGTAGTATGTGATGGCTGCAGGTATTTAAGGAAAGAATCTAAACAGACATTAGTGCTGATGTTTCTGCAAAACCAGTGAACAACATTATTGGTAAGACTCACAAACATTAGACTCCGCCTTAATCATATTAATACTTGTATTTTGACATTTCAATAGGTATGTAAAGTTCTGATCTGCTACATTAAAATGTAAAGGTTTCTAAGACCATATTCTTAAAAAAACATATTCGGGGCTAGGCTCAAAATATTTGGAGATGAAGCTCTAACAACGCCACTGCGCATGGGAACTACACTATGGTTAAGGTTAGGGAATGACCATGGTTACAGTAAATAATAACCGTTAATCACAGGTCTGTGATCAGAATTCAATCTCCAATCTCCTGCATGAAAGTAGATTTACCACATGACCTCCACACCCTTAAATTTCACCTCTCTTCATAGAGGACACACTTCCTGCATTGGCACTGAATGTGGTACTGGAAGTAAATTGGAGGTAATGTCTAGAATACTGGGCTTTGAAACCCACCACCTGCAGCTTACACCACTGTCTGATGTTAGCTGTAACTTTGGACCTTGTGCTTTAATAAAGCTAAATGTTTTTTGTATTACTTTGCTACGTTGATATCAAATGTATATGGCCAATACAAGCCTGAACTTTATTGTAAATTTATTCTGCTCATCAACAAAATTTTCTACCATTTCTAAATACTGAGTTGGCCTACACTATTCAATTCAGTCAGTTTTATTTATATAGCGCCATACTATAACAAAGTTATCTCAGGGCACTTTTTCATATAGAGCAGGTCTAGACCGACTCTTTATACATATAGAATACAATAGAAGACTGGACTAAGAAGGCTGATTCCTCTATAAAAGATAGGTTCACATTTTAAAAAACTTTTGAAAACATATTCACATGCTAATATGTACATTAAAAGGGTTTTTTTTTTGTTTTTTTTTTTGGTTTTTTGGTGACTGTCACTGTTCCTCGTGGCCCCGAAATGCAATTCCAATGGAAGTGATGCAGGACAAAATCAGTCTGAGTTAGACAAATCAAGTGGGTATCTTCAAAGTTCCTTACAGGCAAGTAGTGATGGAAGATGTATTCAGATGTTTTACCTAAATAAAAGCAGCAATACTACAGTGTAAAAATACTCTGTTACAAGTAAACGTCCTGCATTCAAAATCTTACTTAAGTAAAAGCACAAAAGTATTGGCATCAAAAGTTACAAAAGTAAAAGTACTCATTACGCCCATTTCAGAATATATTATATTACTGGAGTATATTTAGTGATGCATTAAAGTGTACATCAGTTTAATGTTGGTAACGGGCTCGAAAGCAATTGCATGAAGCACATTGCAACATTCTGGCAAAGTGTAGGAGAAAATGTGTTGTTAAATATACTGTCAGGTTGATTAGGGGAAATGGGAAGCATTGAGTGAGTGAGTATGTGGGCGGGGAAAGTAAAGTGATGGAAAAGGCGGGAAAGGGGGTTAGGCAGGGCAGATGAAGGAAAGTGGAAAAAGGGGAGCAGGTTGATGAGAGTAAAGTGACCGGGATGGATGGGGAAAGCCCAAGTAGGTCATTCATCTGGCGGACAGGTGGAGAGTGGCAATGAAGGGGCCTGGGGAAGTGGGAATGTGGCTGGAGGGACAGAGGTGCAGAATGTCACTGTCAGATAGTGGAGTAAAAAGTACAATATTTCCCTCTGAATTGTAGTGGAGTAAATTGGAAGATACCCACTTTTGTATGTGAGGGGGTTACATTTTATTCAAAGCAGCCAAAAGAGAACCTCTAAAAGTTTTCGTGATTATAGGGCTTTCTTTGGCATTCCCTCTACTCCTGACTTTCTTCAATTCTGCACTGTCCACAGCCCTTCCTCCAATGTAATGTCATGATTCAAAAATGTGTTTGGGCTATAGTGCGATTGTTTTAAAAATGTTTCCAACTTAAAATTTGTAGCAAATAATCATTAAGAAAGGCATCATCAAAATTAAGTGCAATATGATTTCATGAAAATAGAGTTCTTTCTCTGTAGGCTCTAAATTGTGTTTGTCTATATTTTTCCCTAAGTTGCCTTGTTTTTCAATGGGTCGTTTTGGGTTTTTCTTTCCCATCATTCCATAGTTTTTTTTTTAGGTCAGCTATGGTTTAATTGCATCCACGTTTTCAAAGGTGTTACAGTTCCAAATTCGACATGCACAGTTTTACCTCATGAATATAGTTAATTGATTTGTTATATAGGAGAGGTATACAGTGGCATACTGAACAGGTTTTGCAGTGGCTGTCTCTGCAGTAGTGTCTCCTGTGGCTAATAAAATGATACATAAAACCACTGCTGCTAAAGTCGCTCACAGTGATGTCAGTGTCAACTGTAGAAGGTGTTATTAGCTCTGATTACCTGCCAGATTCAGTCCAATAAAGTCATATTGTTTTCATCATGGTGTGACCTGACATCACAAATTTGTAACTCACACTCCGAATTGTGCGCTGTACACTGATTATATGCAACTGGCCAGAATTAACCAAGTACCCAGTCCAGAGAGGTGGGTTTGTTTTTACCAAGCAGAATAAGATACTGAGAAAAAAATACAGAAAATGGTTTTTGATTCCAAATAAAAAAAAAAAGCATCATTAAAAAACTTAATGCAAAAACTGAATTTAACTATTTTCTAAAGCCATCAAATCTCCAAAAATTGAGGTTGCATTTTAGTAGAATACCTTTACACATACCCTCTCTTCCTTTTGCCTATCTCTCTCAACATGTCAAACACCACAAGGCCACCAGGGGTTGCCAGATACTTCCACTTCATCAGCAGATCCACGTCTTGGTGACACAATTGGAAATGGTGAAAGAGCCCTCCCAGCATAGATGAGCGTCATTGTGCTTGTGGACAGCAACCAAATAAGACGCAGCTGAATTCTAGAGAGCGTATAAAAAATAGTGATCATATAGTCAGTGTTTCAGAGCATCAGGATTATCATTTTAAACACCTCAGCCACTCTGTAAGTAAATAATGGAAACATTTCTCTTTCTTGATAAATAGGCTGTATAGATTTTGGAAGAAAGTGAAGGCTGTATGGTACAAAAACCTGATGTGAGACTTGCTTAAGGATAACTGACAGATAGTACATGTGTATGCTATGTTGGAAGTCAATTTTCAATTCAGTTCTGTTTAATTATTGTCATGAATATATTGCCAAAGAAAACAAATATTAACAATAATAATAATAGTAATAACCACATTAGTTATAAATAACTAATAATGACAACAGTTACAACAATGATAATAAATGTATACCTATTTGTACAAACACAAACCCTAATAAAGAGGGCATTGTAACTCAAATATGACAATCAATCAACAAGCAACAACAACAGTCAAATTGACCACAAAAAAGAACAACGAGTATTTAATCTGGTGGTGTTTCGCTGGATGTCCCTCAGGTTGTGGCAAGAGGCCAGATATTTAGCTGCCAATATGCAGCAATTTTGTTTTTTTGTCTTTGACAAGTTTTCATTTCATATTAAGAATCATAATTGATTGACTGACTCACGTCATCAGTCGAGAGAACAATATCACACCTATATGAATAATGCTTGCCATTTTAATTTCTGTAGAACATTTTAATAATTAAGAAAGGAGGCATTAAAGAAGAAAGAGCACCTTGCCCAGTTGCAGAGCTCCCTCTCAGACAGTCATCACGGTGAGTTTGACCTGAGGGCCACTCCTATGGTGGCCAGCCAATGCCTGGCCATGGGCAACGGTTCAATAAAAGCCCCACGGGCTGAAGAGAACAACTGCCTGGCCTCCATCCACACAGACCCTCCTGGCCTGGACACAGATGTCCTCAGGTTAGAATCACACCTCATGATTATACTGTATGTACTCTGTTATGGAAAACCTACTGTTAGATTAGTACAGTATGACTAGTGAATTGTTGTACAGCGTATCTTACCTGTCTGAAATTATTAGGAGGTTGTTACTATGCACTCTGTTAATTTGCACGTATTTTTGATACTTTCTAGCATTTTAATTACTGTATTATTGTATCCTATTTGTTATACTGAGATGTGTGTGTGTGTGTGTGTGTGTGTTCTGCTGCATATACCTTTTAATTGCCCAAATGTGGACACATTTCTTTGAATTGAACTGGATGAAATCTACTTGGTATATTCAATGTATTCTTCCGTATGATTAGTAAGTAGTAATAATAATAACAGTGTGTGTATTTGTGTGTGTGTGTGTGTGTGTGTGTGTGTGTGTGTATATATACATACATACCAGATACAGATACCAGAGACATGAGTGTAATGCAGTGATGTAATGAAGTGAGAACTGGCTCCCATGCTGACTGAAACAGTTTGTGTCCGGCCGGTGGAGCCAATGCAGACAGTTTTTACAGGGTGGCCCGGCTGAGGCCAATACTCACTTTGGAGTGGCACAGAAATTAGTATCTTGTTCAGTTTTTTCTGCATGGCATGACGCTGAACAGAGGTTAGATTATGATGTAAGCTTATGACCAAAATGTGTGTATCTAAAATAAGCCCTATTTTAAATTTATTTATTTATTTAATCTATTTATTATTATTATTATCATCAGCAGCAGCTTGTACTACTTTGGTAGCTTGTTCCTGAACTTTTGCTGTTTAAGTTTGGTTCATCTGTTTCTATTCTTACTTTCATCAACAACAGAATTTTGTGTCACTGTTTATGACACAGTCAGACCGAAATTCGCTTCCCATTCATTTGTATGTGGTACAAGGTGAGACATTTGCTTTCAGTGGGGAATTGACCTGCCTCCTTCGCTGCTCGCAGAGTTGAATCTGATTGAACTATGACAGGCAAAATCATCAGCTCTCCAATGTACAGCCAGTTTGAGAGAAGGGGTGGGACTGACCTCTCATTCAGGAAATATTGTTTGTTTATATTCTTGTTTTATGACTGCAGGTGAAATAATACAAGCAGCAAAAAGGAGGGATGCTGCTTGTCTGTAGTTAGTGCAAGGACAGTGACAGAGGTTAATGACAGTAAAATGTTTGATAAAACACTGTATAACACAATAACAAAATTATGGACTGCTGTTGTTAGCATGCTAGACATGCTAACACCCCCAGGTTATGTTTACAACCCTGCTCCAGCTGTTTAACCCCCCCCCCCCCTTCTTTTAGACACACCACATGCGTAAATTTCACCGACATTAGGGCCAATTGCCATTGTTTGGGAAAAGAAAATACTCCTACAACAAGACCTGGACACTTTGGACACTTTTTGTAGGCGTATCAGTTGCAATGATCACATGGAGAAATGTCAGGAGAAGAAACAGAAACTGTGAGGCTGTTTTATCATTGTATGGGAAACGAATTGTGCTGTGCATACAGCAGGAGATCAGATCTGGCTCAGTGCAGGTATCCCAGCCACATGAAAGGCTGATAGCCATTTTTTGCCTGACATGCTCAAACCCATTGTTCAGTCTTTCGGGTAATTATACTGCCAGGAGTGACTTTGGTTTTATTCCATATTCGGCAAAAGCCAGCCACAGCATGTCTCAGACTATAGCACTGAGTGAGTTGAACACAGAGTGGGTTGGGGAGGGGCAGTACAATGAGATGGGTGCGCTGCTAAAAAGCATCCTCAGTGGAGGTGTGGCAGTAGAGAAATGGTTCAGCGCACAAATGACCCGAAATATGGTTCTGTGTAGGGTGGCAAGTGAGGTGGCCAGACTTTAGCCTATGGTGGCCATGGCCACCACTGGCCACAACCTTGCTCCAGGGTGGTAGGGGTCGGCTGCGTGCAGGAAAGATGCAGTCAGGTTCTTGTTACGTGTTTTGTAAAGAGGTCTGTCCATAGTGAGATGATTAGTTTTTTCCTGCCTTTCCAGTTTCCAGTATGCTGTGGTTGGGAGGTATGACTGATAAATCGCCTAACAAGCAGAGTGATGGGGAGAAGCAGTATCTGTTTGGTGCTTGGATGAGGAAAGGATTTAAAGGCAGTTTAATGGTACGTTAGGTCAGCGTTAGAGAATGTTTTTGCCTGAGGGCTCAGTAGGGCCCATGTGTATTGTTAAATAACACCAAGTTTAAAGTTTGGTTTTTGAGAGTCATGTTCCCATCTAGTGACTGAACCAATTCTGATCTTCAGGTTGCGGATTACCCACCTAGAGGCGGAGCTTGCACGTCGGGACCAAGAGTTTCGAGCCCAGGAGCTTCAGTTACAGCATCTTCAGAGGGAACTGGAGGCCAAGATCTCCCAGATTGACAAGCTCCAGGATGCCATTGGCTACAACATCAGTCTGGGGTGCTCTCCGCTGGCCCTGTGCCACTACAGCCACCGCCGCTTCAGCGTCATCAACCAGGGCCCGAGCCGCTTCCACAGGGTGGCTGTGGAGGTCCACCGCAGGCTCAAAGCAAAAGAGGGCGTATCTGCTGAACCCACCTCAGAGAACTTTTGTGGAGGGATCAGAGCAGCACACATCTCCACCGCGAAGGCTGTCCGCAAAGGCTCACAGTAAGTTAAAGGGACACCCCACACAAAATCTATGTTTTGAATGTGAAACACACCCTCTGTAGACTTGAAAGGTACTGTAGCTGTTGAAACCTCGGTTCATCCCACCTTCAATGGAATGATGCTTAGCATCAGGAAGACTATCTTCATGCTACTCATTTATTTATTCTCTCTCTCTCTCAATTTCAACTCACTCAGCTGACTGAGGACATTCACTCTTTCAGTTAAACCAATCAGACTTTGCCACAACTTCTCTGAGCCAATCATATTGTTGCTGTCAAACTTTAAAACTGTTCCTTTCTCTGCTGCTGTCAGCTGTCATTTCAGTGTCTGATCGATACGAATGTCAAACATTTTCCATACCTTTTTCAGTTGTTGGTAGCAAAACTGATGTCTGATTCCAACCATGATTGTCTCCTGGAGGATACCAACTCCAGCACCGATATTTTGCTGGAGACCTCATCCACCTTCTTGGGTCGGTCTGCGCAGGAGGACTCGCATAGCTCTGCGTGGGTGCTCCCCTACAGATGAGACAGAATTTCTTCTGTCCCATCTCAAAGCTTATGGCATCACTCCAGCTCCAGGCCTCCCTCTCTCCCAGCTCCATGAGCTGGCGAATAAAGCAGTCCTCTGTGATCCCACTGAGTATTCGCTACTTCTTGTTCAAGACACATCTGTCCAACTGGTCCCCCTCCGTGGCTGAATCAGGTCCTTCTTCAGAGGAGAAACATCTCTTCTCTCACTCATTCTCCTCCTCATCCTGCCTCATCTGCTACTCCAGGCCATTCAGGTGCAGACAATCAGGTCCACATGCTTTGCCAGATTTTAGTTAGTAAGTTTAGTTTAGTTTTTTGATGCTGTTTTCTAATTCTTTCATTGTAATTAGGTAATCAAGGGGGGGGATTATTTTTGATTGTTTCAAGGATTGTCAATTTTTCTTGAATTTGTTTCTGGTCATGATTGAGAGTGTTAGGTGAATTCTGCTCATATTGTTTTTCAAAGTGATTACCAGTTTGTAGGGCCAGCTTGTCTTTTTTTTCCAATTTACTTCAATACAGTTTTATTTATATAGCGCCATATCATAACAAAGTTATGTCAGGGCACTTTTCTAGATAGAGGTCTAGTGCATACTCTTTAACCTGTGCAACCTGTGCTTACACTGCCCCCGTATACGCATCACAGGGCATTTAAACATGTGACAATATAGCATGTGACATACCGTTTTAACCAGAAGAAGCTCGATCTATGTCTCCATTTAGTGGTTGAATCGTAGTATTGACACAGATTTAGAGGTCCCGAGATATTGATGCGTGTTCAAGACAGTATTGCTCAGGTTCGCTGAAATCATTACGCAGCAGAGCGCAGAGCACACAGTAGCAACATTATACATTTGATAACAGTACGTTCACGTTTGAAAACATTGTAGGCTATGTTCTTTGACAAAAGTGAAAGTGAAAGTAAATTAGTTTTACTATTGTTTATCATATAGACCTTGTAGTTTCAGAGAAATACTCTTTTCATTTTGGGCATGTCATTTTCGAGCAGGGGCCTGAGCCAGAGGCCTAGTGATAAAGGGGTTAAATTTACAGAGACCCAACAGTTCTCACCATGAGCAAGAACTTGGCGACAGTGGCAAGGAAAAACTCCCTTTTAACAGGTAGAAAAATTATGTCATCAGTGGAAATCAACAAGTTTAAACAGTTTGATCAACTGTCATCAACCCAAACAGAATACCATTGGTAGGAGGACGAGAGAGCTCTGACAAGCTTTTGTAATATCCACCACATCTGAAAGGCTGTATTAGCATGGCAGGATAATAGAAAGACATGGAGGGTAACAAAAGGTCACACGATCTAAATGCAGGATCTGGGTCATTATGGGCTTCAATTACACAACCTAGCCTCCCTTGCCCACTACTCTCAGACCGATTCAGCACTCTCCTTTTCACTGAATGCAGTAGCACTATCATCTGTGTGATGTGGTAATCAGGGGGACACACAAATCTGCTGAATAAATTGAAACCGCAGACATTAATGCAGTGGCTTGAACCCAGGACCCAAATTTGCAACTCTTATTGGTCAAGCAACCATGTCTGATAAAAACATAACAGTATTTACACAGCACTGATATGATAACATTTGGTATTGAAAAAAATACAATTCTAGCATCCAGTTCAAGGTCCCTCCTCTCCTGGGCATTCAGGTTTAAATACCATGAGGTTGGCAGCTGGGTTATGGCTTGAACATTTCTGCAGCATGTAGTTTTACACCAAACCAGCTGTTGCTTTTGACAATGACATTATCAAATTCCCCTGCCTCACTGTCAAAATGTTATTTAATAAAAAGTAACAATTGATGGGCTTGCTCTCCCATCTTGATGATTGGCTCAACCCGATGTGGATTTTCCTAAAATCTAACTCTCTAAACTCTCTATCTAAAATATGAATATAAATATATATTTTCTAATCCAAATCCAATACAGGTGTGTGTTTGTTACCCTAAATTCTGATATAGTAGTGTCTGGGGCCGGTGTTACACTGGTCAGTCCTCACCAGGTATTTTTCTAACCTTTAACCCCACAAAATTATTTAGTTATGTAGACTTGTACGTAAAGGCATGTTATTGTAGTAAGCTAGTAAACCAGCCATGTTATTTTAGCGGTTTACTTAAGAGCAGACAAACGCAATTTTCCTTACTCTTTTGCTATTGTGTATTTGGTTTTGGAAAGACAATTTTAAAAACACACAATCCAAAGCTTTACAGCCCTGCTGTGCTTAGTTACAGTTGTGAAGCTATGATTGGACAAACGCTGTTTGGGGGAAGGGTTTAGCAAATGGTTAATTATCCTGATCTATGCTGGCATGGTTGTGGGAGCAGGGGTTCTTTATTTCATTTATTGTGGGATTGCCAGGAGGTGAGAATTTTTTGGTAAAAATTAATTTCAATAAGTGAGTTTTCATGTTAATTTTCCTGTTTCTGCTGTTGTGCACTCACTAGGTCATGAGCATGCTGAAGCAATCTGTTCATTATCTGTTAATCATATTATTACACTGAGCTGTCTTTCAGGCAAAAGCATAACATTGATGAACTGGAAGAAACGTAAACTTTATTGCTTTGCCTGCAGCTGCTTCCAGTGCAAATAACAGCAATACTGACTTAAGCTTGTACTTACTGTGACGTTCAGACATACAGGCTAACAACAACAACTTAAGTACAGCTAACCACCAGGGAGGGGGGTGAAGGGGGTCATGATCATGAATACTGGTCCTCCCCCTTTTTTTAATAAAAAAAATAAACACATTGTTTTATTTTGTACTTGAGTTTCTTGGGTCCAATATTACCTCTGTGTTTACTTTCTAAGCAACATGTGACAGTAACAACTGTTTTTCTTTCCGTCTCCCTCTCGTTTTTTGCTTTTAATACCAAAACGCTGAACAGTAACAATGAACAGTCTAGGCCCTAGGGTTTTGGGTGGACAACCAAGAACCCCCTTTGGTGTGAAAGAAACTACATCACGCCCAAGTTTAGCCTACAAGTTGAGTCTTGCAATTGGCTTCACAGTTCGTCCAAATCTTATCTGGAGGTGTTCCAAGGTTTTCTCAAGGATCTTGGTGAAGACGACACAGCGGTAAGTCACAAGGGTTAATTTGTGACTTGGCTGAGCTCTTGGAGGGCTCCCCAGGATTTGTGGACTCCTCCTGCTTTACAAGTTGGATATGCCGGGGTTCCCCCTGGGGGTTGGAATTGGAATTAATCAGAGATACCAGTGGCTTGTGCTCTGTCATCAACTTGTAGGACCCACACAGGTAATTGTAGAAATGCTCTGATGCCCAAACACCTGCCAGGCATTCCTTTTCTATCTGTGCATATCGCTTTTCAGCATCAGTCAAGGTCCTGGAACAAAATGCCACCGGCTTCAGTCATCGATCAGGGTCTTGGAGCAATACTCCACCAAGGCCCTAGCTGCTGGTGTCTGTACTGATGACTGAAGGTCACTTTGGATCGAAGTATTCCAGCACCAGAGCAGAAGAGAGCATGGCCTGTACCTCTTTGAAAGCCTTTTCCTGTTCCAAGACCCATTCTCTGTCTGACTTAAATAGCTCATTCAAGGGCTGCAGGATGGTGGAGAGGTTTGGTATCAACCTAGATAGTTAACCATTTAAAGCAGGTGTTTCAGTTCCGTCACATTGGTTGATGGTTCAACACTAGTGATGGCTGTGATTCTAGCAGGTCTTGGAGCTATGCCATCCTTGCTTACCACATGTCCAAGGAACTCTAGCTTAGTTTGATACAGTTTACACTTTTCTTTGTTCAGTCTTAGTCCAGACTCTCTAATTGTGTACATCACTCTCTTTAGTCTGTGATCATATTCTTTTCAATTGAACTGCTGACAACTAGCATATTGTCCATGTACCGTACAGTTTCTTCATAGTCCTTCAAAAGCTTCAAAACACATTTTTCTCTTAAATATCTGGTGCTAAAGTTATGGCGAAAGGCAGCCTTTTATAGTAGCACCCTTGTGGTGTGATAAAGGTTGTCAGGTATGAACTTTCCTTGACCAGAAGGCTTTGCCAGAATCCACTTGCTACGTCTAAGCTGAGAACACACTCCTACCTTGAACCACTATGACGATCAGCTGTCTTCGGTGTTCACAGTCATCTTAACACCTCACTGGAGACATGCTATACCTGCTTCAAGTCCTCCACCATCATCTCAAAAAACCAAGGACCACTGAACTTTATGATTACAGACCCGTCACCCTGACCTCTGCAGTTATTAAGTCATTTGAGCGCCTTGTGCGCTCCCACCTCAAATCCATCACTGACCCACTCCTGGACCCCGTGCAGTTCACCTACAGAGCCAACAGGTCTGATGCAATAAACATGGCCCTCCACTTCATCCTTCAGCACCTGGACTCATCAGGAACCTACACTAGTATCCTGTTTGTGGACGTCAGCTCCGCCTTTAATACTATCATTTGGGCTCTGCTGCAAGACAAGCTCTCCCAGCTGAGCATGCCCGAGTCCACCTGCAGGAGGATCACAGAATTCCTGTCCAACTAGAGGCAGCACGTGAGGCTAGGGAAACATGTCTTTGACTCCGGACTACAGTCTGTCAAACTCCTGTAGTTCGTGGATGACGCGACCCTCATTGGGCTCATCTCTGGTGGGGATGAGTCTGCCTACAGGTGGGAAATTGACCATCCAGTGACCTGGTGCAGTCAGAACAACTTGGAGCTCAACGCTCTAAAGACAGTGGAGATGGTAATGGATTACAAAAAGAACCCAACCCCACCTGCCCCCATCACCCTGTGTGACTCCCCAGTTTACACTGTGTTTCACTTCCTGGGCACCATCATCATCCTGGGTGATGATGGTGCACTTCTACACCGCCATCACTGAGTCCATCCTCACCTCCTCCATCACCATCTAGTACACTGCTGCCACTGCCAAGGACAAGGGCAGACTGCAGAGAAGGTGATTGGCTGCAATCTGCCATCCCTCCAGGACCTGTACTCCTCCAGGACTCTGAGGCAAGCAGGAAAGTGTGTGGCTGACCCTTCCCACAAACTGTTTCAGACACTCCCCTCCGACAGGAGGTTGCGGCCCATAAGGACCAAAACCTCACACCACAAGAACAGTTTCTTTCCATCTGCAGCTGGCCTCATCAACAAGGCCCCCACTGCTAAACTGAAACTGTACAACTCTTTCATTTAAATAACAGTCATATTGTACATATTTTTTAATAATATTTTTTCACATTTTATTGTCAGTTGTATATTTATGCTTCTTCAAATGGAGTGCTTGCTTTGTCTTTCTTTATGTATATTGTTATGCACCAATATACCAAGGCAAATTCCTTATATGTGAAAACCTACTCTGCAATAAACCTGATTCTGATTCTTCTTGATCGTTCTGGGAGTAATTAATCTATCGTTGGCAAGACAAACTTTTCTCTCTTGACCACGGGAGACAACTGGCTTTGGAGCTAATCACTAAACTTTATTTGTTATCAGCATACAGGATCACAACAACAACTTAAGTACAGATAACCAGAACAACCTGTACCAGGGAGGGGAGGGGGCTATGCTCATGAATACTGGTCCAACCACAGTCAACATGTAACTACCTCACATGACACTTACCATGGACACCATTACGTGAGAAAAGCAATGAACTAATTTCTTTAACATTACGTAGATATTGGGCTATGTAAATAGAACTGACTTGACTTGGGCACTGTTCTATTTCTGCTTTTTCTTTCCATCCCAGCACCAAGAAGCTCATCAATGATGCCATCATGAACAATGACTTTCTGAAGAAGCTGGAGCCACAGCACATGAGGGAGATGGTGGACTGTATGTATGAGATGGTTTACACCGAGGGACAGCTGGTCATCCAGGAGGGGGAACCTGGAAACTACCTCTACGTACTGGCAGGTCAGCTCAACAGAATATGTGTATATGTTTTCAAGAAGGCTAAAATAATTTTAGCTGTTTGTTAAATGAAGTCCATGATGGATCTCTTGCATTTACTGTGCATACATATTTACATGTTGACAAATGAGGCACAGTTTTCTTGACAGTGAAAGGTAGTGTATTTGTTAATTAAATCAATAGAAGCGCAAACAGACTAGGGCCACACATTTCTTTGACAGATAAATGTAGGAAAAATGTGTATGATGATAAGACTGAAGAATATATTTATTAAAAAAAAGAGGCCATGGTACTCCACGGAAAAATTGTGTAAATCTCCCTTCAGGTTGTGAGTGAGTCACTTGTGGTTTTGTTGATGAGTAAGGGTAAGATGGGCAAAGAGATTGACAAATGGATGGTGCATGGAGGCTTGTGAGACAATGGACCCATTGGCACAGAGATGTTATATTTATTATATTATATCTTTTCCTATCACTACCAGTTGAAATTCCTCAGAAACAGTTTAGAGAATGGAATAAGCATATTTCACGATTCATTTGGGATAAAAAGAGACCAAGGGTGAAATTATCTACCCTTCAGCTGCCTGAGGAGAGGGAGGGCATGGCTCTCCTATCTTTAAGGGATTATTATTTATCAGTTGAGACCTCTTGTATAGACCTTAGACTTTAAACTTTATTGTTCCCAAAGGGAAATTCTTTTTCACAGCTCTGTACGTGGAGTGGGCATCACCATTCACACCCATCACCCATCATCACCCACACCAAAACAAACAGTATTCATACAAGTACATCACAATTGCATACAGGACAACATGACATCAGCAATAAACATGACAACAGCAAAATAATCAGTGGATAACAGAGAGCTGGTCAGGGGCAGGGGCCCTCAGTTTTCCCATCACTGAGGTGTGCTGTTGAGGGCTGCAATGGCTGCTGGTACAAGACTTTTGCCAAAGCGAACCCTTCTGCACCTCAGGGACCTGTACCTGCGCCCAGAGGGAAGTATGGAGAAGTGGCAATTGAGTGGATGTGTAGTGCCCTGTGCTATTGTTGTTGCTATGCGTGTGATGGCTCTGCAGTTGAGCTCTGAGAGGTTGTGTGTGGGGAGACCTATTATTTTTGCGGCAGTGTTAGTTTGGCCCGGTTTGTAACAGAGAGCATGTTAAAGAAACAATTGGAACAGTAGAGCAGAATGGGTTGGACAATACTCTGGTATAGCAGCAGGAGAAGGTGGGGGGCAACATAGAGTCCTTTGAGTTTGCGGATGACTGATAGTCTTTTCTTGCTCCTTGTGTGAATGTCCTTTGTGTGTTGATCGAAGCTAAGTTTATTGTCCAGAGTGAGTCCCAGGTATTTGAAACTGTCCACCATTTCCACTGTTTCTTTGTTAATGAGGATGGGATGCAGAGGTGAAGGGGTACCTATTACCATTTCTTTTGTTTTTTTTGACATTGAGTTGAAGGTGGTTATGATCACGCCACTGGGTGAAGTGGGATATGGTGTTAATGTAGTCCAAAACTGATTGTTTATCTGTCAGAAGGGCTAGGATGGCAGTGTCGTCTGAATATTTAAGGTAAGTGGTGGTGGGTGAGGGGCTGATACAGTCATTGGTGTACAGTGTGTAGAGGAACGGACTAAAGATGCACCCCTGCGGTGCTCCGGTGTTGATGGTGAGTGCCGATGATGTAATTGTGCCTACCCGAACTGTCTGCCGTCTGTCACTGAGGAAGTTGTACAGGAGATGGATCAGAAGAGGGGGAGTGTTGAGCTGGTGTTGTTTCCAGATCAGATTGTGCCTCTGGATTGTATTAAAGGCAGAACTGAAGTCCACAAAGAGAAGCCTGGCGAAGGTGCCTGGGGAATCCAGGTGCTGGAGGAGGAGGTGCAGCAGGCAGGCCACAGCATCCTCTATGCCCCTCTTGGCCTTGTAGGCAAATTGGAAGGGGTCCAGTTGTGGGTTGACAATAGGTAGGATGATTTGTAGCAGCAGTTTCTCCAGGCACTTCATTATTATGGATGTGAGGGCGATGGGGCGATAGTGATTGGGTTCAGTAGGTCTGGGTTTTTTGGGCACAGGGTGGTTTTCCAGGGGGAGGATATTGTGGCAGACCGGTAGGATACGCAGAATGATTGGTGAGAGTTATATGGCGCAGGTCTTCAGCACCCTTGCAGGTCTGGTTGATAAGCTGTGTTTGGGTTCACAGCCAGTCAGGGTTTTCACCATCTGGAAGTCTTGCTTGGTGTTCATGTTACCAAACTTGCGCTCCAGTCTGTCCTTAAATTTGAGCTTTGCTTTAAGAACCTCGTTTTTGATTTTGCGGTTTGCCAGCCTGAGACCCACCAGGTCTTTGAGCCTGAAAGCTTCATGCTTCTCTTTCAGGCTCTGTTTTATTTGAAGAGTGATCCAGGATTTGGAGTTAGGATATTTCTTGATTGTTTTGACTGGTACAGTAGTATGTATGCAAAAGTTTATATAGTCTGTAATGACAGCAACCCTACTGTTCAGGTCTTCTCCAAAGATGTCCCAGTTAGTGCAAGCTAGGGAGCCTTGGAGTTGTTTGATGGCGTCTTCCGACCATTGTGGGGCGCTGTAGGATTGTGGCTTGTGACGTTTGAGTTCCTGTCTGTACAGCGGAAGTAAACATAAGTATACTGGTGTAATCAATCTTATGTAGCCAAATGGAAGAATATGGAGTTATCTTTATACATCAAAACAGTCATTGCTTGGCTGTGTTGGCAAGTGGAAGGAAATATTACTGACAGCGAGTCAATGGGTGAATTTCTCACTGATAGTATGGGTGGAAGTGGTTAAACGTTTCCAACTCCAAAGAGAGGTTAAACTGCTTGGATGACCGGCATATTACCCTGACTTTATGCTAGCATTGCAAGATCATACACCGATCAGCCATAACATTATGACCACTGACAGGTGAAGTGAAGAACATTGACTATCTCGTTAAAATAGCATCTGTCAGTGGGTGGGATATATTAGGCAGCAAGTGTGTTGGAAGCAGGAAAAATGGGCAAGCGTAAGGATGTGAGCGACTTTGACAAGGGCCAAATTGTGATGGCTAGTCAACTGGGTCAGAGCATCTCCAAAACTGCAGCTCTTGTGGGGTGTTCCCGGTCTTCAGTGGTCAGTACCTACCAAAAGTGGTCCAAGGAAGGAAAACCAGTGAACTGGCGACAGGGTCATGGGCGGCCAAGGCTCACTGATGTGCGTGGGGAGCGAAGGCTGGCCCGTGTGGTTCGATCCAACAGAAGAGCTACTGTAGCTCAAATAGCTGAAAGAGTTAATGGTGGTTCTAATAGAAAGGTGTCAGAACACACAGTGCATCGTAGTTTGTTGCGTATGGGGCTGCGTAGCCGCAGACCGGTCAGGGTGCCCATGCTGACCCCTGTCCACTGCCGAAAGCACCTATAATGGGCACGTGAGCATCAGAACTGGACCACGGAGCAATGGAAGAAGGTGGCCTGGTCTGATGAATCATGTTTTCTTTTACATCATGTGGATGGCCGGGTGCGTGTGCGTCGCTTACCTCGGGAAGACAGATGCACTATGGGAAGAAGGCAAGTCGGTGGAGGCAGTGTGATACTTTGGGCAATGTTCTGCTGGGAAACCTTGAGTCCTGCCATTCATGTGGATGTTACTTTGACATGTACCACCTACCTAAACATTGTTGCAGACCAAGTACACCCCTTCATGGAAACGGTATTCCCTGATGGCAGTGGCCTCTTTCAGCAGGATAATGTGCCCTGCCACACTGCAACAATGGTTCAGGCATGGTTTGAGGAACACGACACCGAGTTCAAGGTGTTGACTTGACTCCAAATTCCCCAGATCTCAGTCCAATCAAGCATCTGTGGGATGTGCTGGACTAACAAGTCCCCACCTCGCAACTTACAGGACTTAAAGGATCTGCTGCTAACGTCTTGGTGCCAGATACCACAGCACACCTTCAGAGGTCTAGTGGAGTCCATGCCTCGACGGGTCAGGGCTATTTTGGTGGCAAAAGGAGGACCTACACAGTATTAGGCAGGTGGTCATAATGTTATGGCTAATCAGTGTATATAGACAATGGGTCTATTCTGGTATCACTTCCATATGCAAGATTCTTAAAAAATGGGAGCTCAATTGTTTTGATAATCTATGTCAGACATATGGGTTGGGTGGGTAAGACTTTTACAGGTATTTACAGCTTCATGATTAATTTTGTAAAAAGGTTCTAATCCAAGAGAGCCACCACCTCTATTCAGACTTTCTGGAAGGAAGTTGCAACAGTCATCACAAAAACTTGGACATATCCCTGATGGGCTAAGTAAAGATGATACCTACCTCCTAAAGATCTTGCTGGCAGCAAGTAAAAAGGTAATCCATCCATGGTTGTGCAACACTGTCAAGTTGAAGAGGGAGTGGAGCTTGAAAGTGAAGCTCTCAATTTACCAGTAGATTTACATCTAACTCTCAGCTATGGTCATGAGATTTGGGTAGTGACTGAAAGAATGAAGAATGAAATAGAGTATCTCATCTGGCCTGGGAGCACCTTGTGATCCCCCAGGAAGAGCTAGAAGACATGGCTGGGGAGAGGGACGTCTGGCATACCTTACATAGTCTGCTGCCACTACGACCCTAACACGCATAAGCAGCCTAAAAATGGATGGAAAAAGAGAAAACAAATTACCACTACTTTGACAAGAGTTTTACTTATCTTATGATGGCAAAGACCTTCCAAAACATGCATGTATCCATTGACAATGTAGATGAGTTTGAACTGTATGTTTTCCTCACTGCAGAGGGCTGGCTGGAGGTCATCCAGAATGGGAAGCTGCTGGGGGAGATGCGTCCTGGCACAGCTTTTGGAGAACTGGCCATACTGTACAACTGTAAGAGAACAGCCACTGTTAAAGGTGAGTGACAGCAGCATTTACCCTTAAATAAGACCAAATCAGTCATGGTTCTTAATATGTCTCACCATTGGGATTGCATACATGCATAAACTCCCTGGTGCTGAAGTGTGTATTATGCTGTGTGTTTGACAACCAAATCCATATCATGTGTAAGACACCTGTTGGCTGTATGGTACATGAGCAGATGAGAATTCACAGAGAGAGTTATTAAATACACTTTAAAACTGCTCATCCATTTCTTACATACTGTATGGGTGTGCTGATGTTTTCATGCTTACAAGCTGTTTTTGTGTAACTGCAGCACACAATACGGTTGAATTAATATTGGATGGAAAGTTCTACATTTTAAAGACAGAACAATTTGTCATAATGCTGATGCTATTCAACAACATCAAGTGTCGTGCACACACTTCGGGGGACCGAGCAACCAAGCAAAATATAAAATTTGGGTGTCTAAACATTTGGGTAATACAGTGTGCCACTGGAATAATTACTGTTTAATTATAATATACTTTTTTAAAAGATCAGTTTTAAACAGCTATTTAATAATAATTGACTTTACATTTAAGTGATGCCTTATTAATATCTATTGAATATTTTGGTTGCTTTTGTTCTTGTGTTGCACACAAAAGGTTGCAAGAATCAGAATACAAAGATGATTTTGGAAGCCCATTAGAATGGAAGAAGAAATAAAAATAAATAAATGGCGTGATGGTTGTGCTATGGAGCGCAATCAAATGCAGCCTGTCAAATATCTGAAAGTTAGTTGCTCTAGCATTTAATGTTTAGGGGTTATTTCTTTACTTTTCTCCATTTTCCTCTTTCTCGTTGTTTATCTTTGCACACATTGTTTTAAAGGAATAACTAAACATTTTGGAAAATACTGTAGTCTGTAAGTACAAAGCTGGAGTCAGGAAGTATTTAGCCAAACTGAAGACTGGAAGCAGGGGGAAACAGCTAGCCTGGCTCTGTCCAAAGTTAACATGCCCAAATTTGCCCAGACATGAGATTAATATCAAGCTTCTCATCTCACTCTTGGAAATAAAGCAAACAAACTTATTATATTGCTTTAACATCACCTGTTAGAGGACACACAAACTAGCTATAGTCTTGCCATTACATATACATTAGTACAGGTGTGTGGTTTTTGTTGTATAAGTGGACAAATGTGTAGCTCTGTACCATAAAATAACCCAGTTTATTTAGAAGGAACCTTAACTATCCTCCACAGTGATGATAAAGGAATGGGTTTAATGAGTTGTTAATGGTTCCACTCTCATCCAGCTGTGTCCCAGTCTCACATCTGGGCACTGGACCGCCAAACTTTTCAAGCCATCATGATGCGTACCACACAGGCCAGACATGAGGAGTACTTCAGCTTCCTGCGCAGGTACAAACACAACTGACGCTCTGTGTGTCTTCTCTCAACTACAAATAAACAAGTGTTTTCAGTGAGATTGGCAGTATATTCCAAACTAATTCTGACTTGGTGAGTTACTGCATTTAGTCACTGCAATTTAATGTTGTTTAATGGCATTTACATGGGTTAGTGATCGACTGAGATTTAGGGCAAATGTTTATGTGGGATATCATTTGGTTACTACTCGTAAGTGTGCACATTTAAATAATTGTTTCTCATTTTTATTATTTTTAAACTTATTTCCTCTTTTTTACCAACCTTCCCAACCAAAAATTTAGGTTAAGATTTTAATTAATTAATTGGGCATTAATTCATTTTGAACAGCTGCAGGACCTTGCTGTAAATACGGCTTGATATAATTGTGGTATATTATTTATATTATCAAGCCAGCATCCACCTATTATACACATAGCCTACACATAGTCCATATGAGCACAACATAGACATATTGGACATGAGCAAATTCATTTAATTGGTTTAATGTGGATTATTCTGTCACTGATTTTAGTTTCAAAATTGAAAAGCTGTTGATAGGAAAATAACTGAAAAATGGCATAATTTCATAATGACAGTCAGTGAGTTCTAACATTCGTAATACATCTAATTATGATTCAAAACCTGAAGGGATAGAACCCTATTGAGTTTGTGCCGGTTAATTATTATTAGGGCTATGTATGTGATTGCTTTTACTCCTTCTTTAAACAGAATTAAACCAGCTGAAGTGACTTTGCTAAGCTTTGTGACAAACACAAAAAGGTTTGAACCCGGAATCGCTGCTTGTGGCTATATTTACTATTATTATTACATCATCAGAAAATACTGCATGTTATATCAGTTACAAATTCATAAAAATTAGTTAATGTAGCAGGCTATAATTTGTGCCATAATGTTTTCTTACATTTTCAACTCAATTAAATTTGACAAATTACTACAGTTTTGCAGTTTCTCTGTATATAATAAATCCCCAAATCTGTAATGAATGTATTTGTTTCTCTATAAGTGTGTCTCTGCTCCGAGGACTGCCTGAGGAGAAACTAGCAAAGATTGTTGATTGTCTTGAAGTGGTGAGTATTTCCCACTTTACCACATTTTTTTGCTTATAATCTTCATGTCCAGTTCCGTACAGTAAAATAGTTCCAGATTCTATCTAAGTGGACTAGAGAATAACTGACCTTCTGTCTTTTCAGGACTATTTTGAAAAAGGGGAGTATATTATTCGTGAGGGTGAAGAAGGGAACACTTTCTTTATTATCGCAAAAGGAGAGGTGAGATATCTGCACAATCTTGCCAAACATTTCCTCTTAAAGCCTTAATATTTTCTTAATTGAAAGCAAATGTTTGGTTGGAGCCTGTACAAAGGAGTTTGAGTCTGGAGAGGATAGTAGAAACCACTAAGCCTTTCTCAATCTGCATTCTTGTGTTCCCAAGCACTGTTCCACAATTCTACAAGTGTTCCTGTTCCTCCCTTTTTATCAAGGATGCTTTGGGAGCTGACTTGTGTCAACTCTGGGGTATCCCAGCATACATTTTGGATCAACTATGGGAGTGGAGAGGATATGAGCCAAATCCACAACTGATTTTTTTCAAGTGAAAAATGTACCGTTTATTAACCAGTTAACCGTTTTGAATATGTGGTCAGTTTATCAAAAGAATGTCAACTTGGGGTGCTCTGGTGGCCTAGGGGTTTAAGCCATTGACCATGAACCTTCTCCTATCTTCCATGAACAGTCTGATCTCAGCAGCCCTTTGGTAATTTACCTGGGGCAATGATGTCTCCATAGTGGAACATATGAATATGATACATATGAAATCTTTTATTTTGAAAGATAAATCTAATATTTGTTGCTGCTAAATTGGTTTAGCTGAATGTAATTTGGCTGATGTGTTTATTGGACAGTTTAATGCTGGAGAAAAAAGTGTGCACATCCAAAATCTCTTCAGCAGGTACTGGACCAAACAGGACAGGAGTCATGGCAAAAAGTAGAATCCCCCGATGTATTTTTTACTGTTGCTGTGCAACATTTCAACAGTCAGATCTTCGTCAGGCACAGACACCACCCCCGATATGTAGATATCCATATCAACATACAACAGGTGACCGAACTGAAAAGCCACTGGTTGTAACCTGAGGCAACCATATAATGTATGCATCTTTGGAGACATACCCCCAGTGTGCAAATTCTACTTTTTGCCACAGTTTGTACAACAGCACTGTCTCTGTGGACTTTTAGCTCCTTATGTACATGCATTAGATTTAATTTCATTATTAAATGTAGATTACACTGTATAAACTGTTACTTTGATTCAACTCAAAAACATTGAGTTTAGTGAACTTCTCGGTATTTTGAGTTTGGCAAACTCAACAATATACAGTAACTGTAACACAGAAATTGAGTAGAGTCTATGTGAAAGAGACAAGAAAATGAGTCCAACCAACTTTATTAAAGTCAGCATACGAATTACATCAGACTTGATTCAATAGAGTAAAATTTGGGGAATTGTTGTGAAAATTGAGTTGCATCAACTGCAAAAGTCAATTTTTAACATTTTTACCAACTCTATTTTTCATATTGTGTTAAATCTACATTGATCTACACTTAACATTTTAACAAATAAAATTTTATTGAAAAACAAATATCACAATGTTAACATTCAGTCATTTATTTTATGTTTAATGACTAAATACAATGACTTTTTTTGTTAGTGTCACTAACTTCCTGTAAACATGTAGACATTGTAAACCAGATCAGAGGTAAACCATTTTTGAGACATTAGAAGAAAAAGACCAGTCGTCCCCTCCACAAAAATTACATTTTGTCAGTGCAATGTGTTTAATATCACTTTCCAAAATATCTAACCTATATAAAATATGTTTAGCCATTTAATTAGAAAATACAGCTTACTTATTCTGAAACATACTTAACTAAGCTTTTACATACAGACACTACACAGCACTGACACACATATTGAGTGTCCCAAGAAAGTTGCCAGTAATCATAGTTTCCTGAACTTCGAAAAGAATTCCCCTCACCATTAAAAGAAACAAGAAAGAACACGACGAAAGCCTTGCACAAGCCGTGTCAGGCCAAGAGCCATGTTTGATTATCTTTTTCACCCTCAGTGTTATAAGTCTCACAAAGAGTCTCTGAAAGACTGCAGAAGTTTGAAAAGTTTGGAAGGATACTTCAGACTGAGGGCGTAAGTCAGGCTGAGGAGAGTGCAGAATGCACTAGCCACATTATCAAGGCCACTCATTTTCAGATACAAATGGCTTGTTTTCTTGGATTTATAATCGAAGAATGTTGATTTTAGAGGAGAACATGCACGTTATTGAGAAATTATGATCTGTTGGTGTAATTATCACAATTTTATTTTCACAACAAAAAGTTACCTGTACTTATACATGATAAAGTATACAAAAAAAGAAACATTCCAAATGTAGTTTGAGATATTGTGAGCAAAAAGACATAAACTCAATGAAAAGATTCTGACTGTTACAAGACCATGGAGCCAGAACATATGGCCTTTAATTTGACATTAAAATGTGAATTCGTCATTTGAACTCTAAAACATATTAAATGATTAACTGCAGAGCCCATATAGCTGAAAATGTTTTTTTAAGAGATTTTAGTAAGTAATCAGCACAAAGCCAATAATATAAAACTGATCACGGTTTCAACTTTGCTAATCTTTCCCTTATTTCAAAATAAGAATGCACTGACATAGCTTCATCTAAGATTAACAAATCAATCCTCAAACTGTGTTCAAAGAACCAAATTAGTTGGTTGAGAATTAACAGGATTATTTTAGCCTGATAAGAGCATGTTAGCCTGGATTAGTCAAGCCACATTTGATGAACGGGCTCCTGGTGAAGCTGTAGAGACAGAATCCACAACAGTGGCCATTAGAGTAACTATAGATTAAGGCCTTTTGCATTAATCACAGCATGCGGGCATAGGGGTTGCCACTGAGTCAAAACAAAATACCTGACAGTACATAGACATTTAAGAAAATCATTCAAAGCTTGTATACTGACCGACTTACAGCAAGTCCAATGGTGAAAGAATGATGTCTCAATTACGATGTCTCACGATTACAATAATAAAACAACAACGGACAGCAAAACACTGGTACACTGTAGTATTAGTAGAAGTAGTTGTAGTAGTAGAAGTAGTAGTAGTAGTTGTTGTTGCTGTGCCTCATTCTAATGTTTTCTATCTGTAGGTCATAGTCACTCAGAGCACAGAGGGGTTTGCTGAACCACAGGAAATCAAGACATTGGGAGTTGGAGACTACTTTGGAGAGAAAGCACTCATCAGGTAGAACAGCTTCACAGAAGGACACAGTAGAGGACTTTGAAATCCCACACATTTTACAGACACACAGCAGCACACATACAATACTGGATTTCACTGATTTTTTTTCTGTGTTAAATCTGATCACATAAGATGGCTCAATACCCATAATCTTAAAAGGTTAGGTCAGTGAACTTACACAAATGCTTTACCAGCTGTTTACTTTCAGGTGCAACTGAGTAGTCTGGTGACGTTAACGCTTGCATGTCTTATACATGGGAATCTTTCATATCTCTACCGTCCGTCCCATATGACATAAACTTAGCATAAGTCATCAGAAAGGACAAGTTAATATACTCTGAAGTATTTTTGTAAATACTTAACAGTATATAACAAAAATATGGGATACAGTACTGGGAAATAAAACTGAAGTTTGGGGAAAATGGTGTTAACAACACTGATATTCTGCAGAACCTATACAGTAATTATGATATAACATGTTTCACAGTTATGATGATACCAAAAATGCGGGGTTACAGGGGTTATTGAAGATGCTTTATTGAGCATATATGCAACAGGGGAAATACAACGCGATTTTGACTCGTCAAAGCAACATAAAAAAATCTTGTGTGTGACGTTGTGAGTGACATTGCTATACCAACCACCGGCCGGCTTATGTCACTTTAGGGTTCCTATTGGCGGTGCAAATGCAAACAGAAAAAAATCCCTTGAAGGTATGTGGGGAGCTCCCCAGTGGGCAGTTCCTCTCAGGGGTTCCCCAGAACTGTTGGTCCGAAAAAGCCTACTATTATCATTATTCCAACTTTCACTGACATGTTATCTTCTTAACTGCCCTGAAGACCCTTCCATTATGTGCTGCCCTCGAGCTACTAAACATAATGATCTATATGTTACACACAATAAACCTAACTAGTGAACACACTGCAATTATAGTAACAGAAATAAACTGTTTTACAGAGAAAACAGTAGTATAGAAGTATTTTCAACATTGAAATATAGCAGGATTTGTAATTGAAATATAACTACTGATGCATGATGATTTTAGTGAACACATAATCAATTATAATTTCTTGCTTACGTAAAATCAGTATTTGAAAAGTAAAACAATTATGGTATTCCTTAGATGTTACTACATGTTAGCATATTTTATTTATCTACATAGATCTTCTTCTGTAGAAGGACTGTAGAGATATTCCTGAAGTTCTCTGCGTATCTGAGCTATTGTTGGCCATCTTGGTTTCATGGTTTTTAGTTGCATTTAAAATTGCTTGCCATTAGGTTGCTACCTATGAAGCTACACCAATAGCTACCAATACCAATTAAACCAATGCATACACAAAAAAATGGCTTTTAAGTAGCTGTCCTCTGTAGTGACCACTATGTGTGAAAGAAATAATGTCTTGTGTCTAGGTTGAATGCAGCTATAGAATCAAAGGAAGCATGGGACAAATGATCCTGCTTATAGTATGAGTCATGCACAATTGAAAAGACAAACCAAAGAGGTCAGGTGACAAGATGTGATTAAATGAGGCAACAGGAAGATGTGAAGAGTCCTTAAGGGTTTCGTTTTCAGGTTACAAAAACAGTAACATTTAAAACAGCAGCATGTGTTGCGTTTGTTTGACTGAACTGTGCATGTATGTTTACAGTGAGGATGTTCGCTCAGCCAACATCATCTGCAATGAGAACGACACACAGTGTCTGGTGGTGGACAGAGAGTGAGTAGCTGGATGTTGTTGTTTGCATGGCATGTTATTATGAACAGTTGGACCCATGTACCAGACCTGTTAAATATAATTTGGATAGATGACAATGTTGAGAATGGTAATAAATTCTCAGAGGTAAATAAGTACATTTGCAATATCATGAACTGTTTGTTGTTATTGCAGTTCACTCTTTCATAACTGCTACATGTTACACACAAAGTGTGTAGGCCCCTAGTCACACCATCAGGAACTAACTGATCAAAGAATAAGTACACAAGATTATGAATCTGACCAGAAATGTGATGTCAGTCTGGGTAGACTGTTGGCTTGTTTCCAGGCTGATTGCTTGTTTCCAACCTGACTGCTGCCCAAGATTTATTACAACCGAAGTTGTAATAAACCAGAATTATCCTTTAAATAAACAATTATCTCATCATATTTATTATAGTGTGCTATAAAATATCAGCAGTTATATCTGATCTATGTAAAGACCCGGTAGCACTGAAGGACCCAAGCGCAGGGAACACACAGGAGACAAGGATGCAAGAAACTGTCACACTTTACTAAGCAGAGGGAGCACGATCCAAAACAGCAGGTACAGGCAAGGGCAAGGCAAAAGGCAGGGTAGAAAAACCAGCAGAAGGCAATACACTAGGAGTACTAAACAAAGAGCGCAGGAATGCTAGACTGCTAGAGTACTGAGACAAACTGTCAAAAACCTCATGGGAGGGACTAGGCTAAATACACCTGTGAGGATTGATTGGCAGAGGAGGACAGGTGATAATGAGACACAGGTGGGGACAATTAATCTGGAGGGAAAAAGAACAAAGACCGGAAGTAAAGTACACAGAACTGAACAAAACCAGAGACCTTTCAAAATAAAACAGGAAGGGACTACAGTCCAGGATGGGTTGTGACAATCTATAAGTCATGTTGTCCATATTTTTATAATATTTATTCACATTTTATTGTCAATTTTGTATTTTATATTTATGCTTTTTGACTTGCAATACTTGCTTTATCTTTCTTATTTTCTACTTCATATGTTTATTGTTATGCAACAATATACCATGGCAAATTCCTTGTATGTGAAAATCTACTTGGCAATAAGCTTGATTCTGATTCTGATCTAACTTTAACAACCAGTGTTTGCTCAATTTTCAGAATACAATCCTTATACGCAAATATAATGATAGAAGAAATATAAGGCAGAAAACTTACATGAAATGCAGCTCAAAAATGGGGTTCAGCGTTAGGTGTGAGAGTTAAACCTGCTTTCTGGAACAGGCCCCTGATGACCATTTCTCACTTGATGTGCAGTATACTAATAACAAAAAACAATATACACCAATTTCTTTTTTTTTTACAAAAGATGTGTGGTGTATTATTCCAAATTACAATTTGCATAAATAACAGAAGACTGGATGTTAATTTAGTCTCCACCATTAGCCATGATAACCGTTGCATCTCACACACATCCACACAGCCAGAACTAAACTGGCTGCTCTGTTCTGTGCAGCCTAAAGTTTCTTTTATAAAGGTTCAAGGTTCAGTGTTAATTTATTTTTCATTATATAACACAGTAGCCTGGCATCGCCAGACCAGTTCGCAAAAGCAAATGAGCCTGGAACCTCTTAGTTCATTTTCAATTTCAAAGGGGTGTTACCAATGGGCGCAGACCAAAATGATAATAAATGGTTGTGTTTGGCCCGACCAGGGCCTGGTCAGATGGAAGTCTGTCTGAATGGGAGGGGAACCGGACACATCTGCGAGAGCAAGTAAAACATGAGCTCGCAGAATCACCTGGTTCCCAGACTAACAACACAGGGTTGTACAACGAAATACAAGCTGTAGTTCCTTCATGCAACATACAAAAAAACATCAACAGAAAACTATTATTTATGGTGGAGTGCAGAGGATGAATTGAGGAGTCTCACAGCCTTAGGAAAGAAGCTGCTCTGTAGTCTTGTGGTACGGCAGTGGATAATTCTGTATCGCTTGCCAGATGGCAGCAGGGTGAACAGGCTGCAGCTGGGGTGGGTATTGTCTTGTAGTATCCTTTGGGCTCTGCGCAGACACCTCACCTCACCGATATCACTGATGCTCGGTAGATGGGTACCAATGATGTTCTGGGTGGTTTTAATCACCCACTGCAGAGCCCACCTGTGCCGTGCCCATGCCAAATTGTAATGTTTCCATGTTTCTCAGCAGTACTTGTCCAAATTACTGGACAGTACTTCAAATGTGACAGAACATGTGACCGAACAACATCAACAATAACAGAATATGGAACATATGCAGAACATTTCCTTGAAATTGCCATGTCATGGAAACAATGTGATCAATCTGATCAGACCAAGACAGTAAATTATATAAGTTAACACCCAATAATTTGGTCTTTGTGACCTGCTCAACAGATATCCCATCTATGGCAAATTGAGTGGTGGGGCTACTACCAAATACAATATATTTAGTTTTGGCAATGTTTAGTACCTATTTGTTCATACTCATCCATTTAGTAGTAGTATGCAACTCAATATGTAGATTCTCTCTCAGCTCTACCAATGTTGATGAAGCACAGAACAGAGTTGAGTCATCCACATACATAACTACATCAGCATTTTTAACAAGATATGGTAAATAATTAAACTAAAAAATATTTTAAAATTGAAAATAAAAGTGGACCCAAGCAACTCTTGTGGAACACCGCAAGATATTTTTTTGCTGTCAGAAAAACTGCTATTGAAAAATATTTGCTTTTCCACTACTTTTCCACAATGTTTAAGCTTGGCAATAAGAATACTTTGGCCAATTACATCAAATGCTGCAATAAAATCCAAGAGCACAGCCCCAACTAGTTTCCTGTCATCCATATGTGTTAACCATTGAAAAGTCATGTGTACTAATGCAGTACTAGTAGAGTGCCCTGGTCTATACGCATGCTGTGCTTTTGTAAGTACATTTCTACTCAAATAATTTAACATTTGATCTTCTTAAGTATCATACTCAGTACATGGAGTATACTAATAGGTCTACAATTGGAGCCAGTAAAAGATGCCTTTCCATCTGTTGGTAAAGGTATGATTTTAGACTTTTTCCAAAGCTGACAGGGCGTGCCCCACACACACACACTGAAATGAAAGTTGTTCATGTTTTTGCCCCCTCCTCTCCAGCAATTTCAACCAAATGGTGGGAACTTATGAGGAGCTTCAGGCTTACCTGAAGGAATACGTGGAAGAGCTTTCCAGGAGTGATGAGAGGAGGAATGCCCTGTAAGTGCACAATAACAGAATGACACAACAAGCATGTGCAGCTGTATAAATGTTAAATAAGCCTCCCTGTAGGTAAAAATGGTGGTGACTTTTTGCATGTCATATAGTCATTATTGCATTTACAGTTTTAGTAGTGAACTGAAGCTGATTTGAAGTTTAATTTGCAAATGAGTCAGTCTAGGCCTAAAAGCAGAAGGGCCCAAATGTAATCATTTGTCTCGTGTTATTCCTCTCTCAGACCCCACTCACCTCAGATTGATTCTACAGAGGCCCAGGAGCTGAGGAGGCTGAAGGAGAGGATTGCTCTTCTGCCTCACCACCAGCCTTTCCAGGAGCTCGAGGTCATAGCTACACTGGGCATGGGAGGATTTGGACGAGTGGAGCTGGTGAGCTGCAGAAACACTATAATGCCCCAACTATCACCTTTCATTAGTCAGCCTCACTATAATGCTGGAAATTATTTAGCTGGATGTAATTTATTGCTGACGTTTGCTTTGCCAAATCCTAATCTTGTTGACCAGTGAAAAGTGACCTGGAACCCATCATACCTACTGTATAAGATCCATCATGTATTTGATGTAAATTACAGCTTCTGGTGCAGACAGACCAAAAGCAATGAGGTTACCAGGAGCCACTGATGCCTCTCACAATTGGCTGCTTGATGGATTGTTGTAGTTTAGTTTCACAAGTAAAATAGATAAGTGCAGGAATTGCATCTCAATGGAGTAAATGAGAGGCTGCAATTCATATCAAAGGAGTAATCCAGCAATTAAGTATTAGATTTACATAAAGTTGGTGGACTTGAGAGAGACAGATTTAGAGGTCGAGATATCCTGACTTTTAGTCCCCTAAAAATGCTGAATCTTAAACTTCCCATAATACAACTCAATAATTAACCCTGATGACATCATCAGAGTTATTCCTTCAGACTTTGGAAAACTCTCTCCAGGTCCACAGAAAACATTTTATAACTGTTTTTACAGGATGAGTAGTGCTCCTCATGACAGGTAAACTGACTGATAGGATAAGTACAATGGTGGAGTGCCCCTTTAAAGTCACATATATTTCATGGGACACAAGGACAAGCATTCAAGTGACATGCAGCTTTTAAGCCATTCTAGAAAATCATAAGAGAAGACTGAGATTTCCCTAATCTCTTCATTACTTCTTCTAGTGGCCATTAGAGGGACTGCAGTTTCTACATCAGCTTCAATATTTAGCAGTGTTGGTTAATTTTAATATAAAAGTTTAGTTTTTCTTATCTAATCTGTCAATGTTTATTTGGTGCTTTTATGTAATTTTTAGCTGTGATATACATTTCTAGTGTCCCTCAGTGAGTTTTGCTCAGTGAGCTCCCCTCTGTTGTTTCTCAGGTAAAGCTGAAGGACGAGGACACCACGTTTGCTCTGAAGAGCATTAAGAAGAAGCACATTGTGGACACCAGACAGCAGGAGCACATCTACTCTGAGAAAAACATCCTTCAGCAAACAAACTCAGCATTTATCATCAGGTGTGGGCCACACACAACATTACACATTCAGGTGTCTTTGTTTTACAAAGAGCAAGGTGTTATTTCTAACCACATTATGATAAGATTATGTTCAGATATTTAGTTGTTTTCCATAATCTGAGCTAGTGGAACCATGTAGATGTTGAACAGAAGAGACTAGAGAATGGGTAAGTTAGCCAATGAATCAATCTCCCACAAACCTTTTGTATTCCTTATGGAGAAGATAAAATGGGGGCTGGTCAGTGTGTTGGTTTCTCAGTAGAGTTGCTAAGGAACCTGCAGGGAGAATGCTGCTCACTGGGGTCCCACCACTGCACTGAGATTTATCTGGACTATGACTTTAAAGAACAAAGGTCTTGTACAAGCAGTCTGTTGACTGTCATTCAAAGAGAAAGGTTTAGCCAAAATGTGATGTTCACTCTCCCATTTATTTCTCTAATACAACACTCCTCTTACCACTCAGTGTCTTCCTTATTAGTTCAGAGGTTTTTTTATGGGGTCTCAGTGTGAAATCAAAGAATGCAAATTCTTAGTCGTTTCAGTGTTCATGGGCTGTAAAGTTTAGAGAGTGAGACATTTGAGAGCCTGAATCAAAAGTATTTTTCTCTGAAGAGCTGCATCATCAGCAATTGTAATCTGCAATGCTTCACTTTTTTGGTGGTCCTTTATAGGCCAATAGAAGTGTATCATAGGCACGTTGTGGGTGAATGACTATTATTATTATATTTTCTGCATTGCATTACCAATACAAGAGATCAATACCAATACAAGCCATGAAAGCAGTTTCTACTAGACTTGCAACACCAATTCAATTCAATTTTATTTATATAGTGCCAAATCATAACAGAAGTTATCTCAGGGCACTTTTCATATAGAGCAGGTCTAGACCGTACTCTTTATAATATTATTTACAGAGAACCAACAATTCCCACCATGAGCAAGCATATCATAGACTCTACAGCTCCGGAGGCAGAAAAGCAACAGAAGGAGAGAGGAGAGAGATGAAAATGCCCACAACTACGGGAAAGGGAAGATGTCAAGTTAGTAACATGCATTAATGAGATAAGATGTACCAATGTACAGCATATTACCAGGCACTATTATTATTTATATTTAGGGGTCCTAATTTTTGTTTTCAGTTTTTTAATTTATGTTTTGTTATTGTTACTATGCTAGTAGGTGAATTAGTTAACAAGGACTCTCTATGCTGTTTGTGTATGTATTTCAGGTTATTCCGAACATTTCGGGATGATAAGTTTGTCTACATGCTGCTGGAGGTGTGTCTTGGTGGAGAGCTGTGGACTGTGCTGCGGGACATGTGAGTGTAGGTCCCTTTGCTACATTCAAAATAACTAGAAATGAAAACATACAGGAATTGATATTTAAAGAGTGATTTAAGAACATGATGAAAAGCAGTGTTTCACTGCCCTCTCTGGTTGAAGGTTTCCAGTCTGTTGAACCTGTAACCACTGCCAACAGTGATATCACAGTGTACTGATACACCCTGGAGTACACTTATACATGACTGCAGTAAGGTGAGAAGTTGAGGTTCAGCAAAAACAAGATTTTCTATATGTTGTTAAGTTGTTCTTTAAAGCTGAGCTCAGCATTTTCATTGCTTTGGCAGCTCGAAAGGGCAGCAAAGGTTAGCTAAGACAGTTTCCTATGAATCCTGTACCTGAGCAAACATCAGTCCACTTTAGGATCCTACTAAAACTTTAACAAATGTGTAAAGGCTTAATGATACACCAGTTGGTCTGTGGAAAACAAGATGTACCTTTGCAGTAGAACACTGGCATGCTACAATACTGTTAAAAGGCACGTGCTCCAAAGCTACAAATAAAATACAAAACTACCAACCGTGGCAAAATAAGAAAAAAAACACCCTGGCAGTTACCAAAATGTGCATGTTCACTGGCCAGTAAACATGAACTGTTTTGTTACAACAATTTGTTAACCCTCTGCTTCATAGAAAACACATCTGCACCAGCAACAAACAGAGGGGGCAGCAAACCTCACAGAAGGAGAATAGGTGATATGAAGGGAATCCAACAGAAAGTAAACCTGCTTAAGACCGGAGTAATGTGGTATTTTAAAGCTATCTACCTCTAATTACAATAGGCCAGAGCAGAGCAGGAAGAAATAAAGCTACCACCCTTTATACCATGGTCTGGGTGAATACGCGGTTCTGATTGGCTGCATGGTGTCCATTAATTCCTGACAATGGACACCTACTAAGTAGTTCCAGTGAAACTGTCTGTCCACCGTTTGAAATGAATGCGCTGGCTACATAGTATCAGCTTAATGAGTAACCATAGCAACAGGGATGCAGTCAACGTCTCCGTTTACAATTTATCTGAATATCTTATTTACAACACAGACGGGTAAATTCACAAAGAATGGATTGCGGCCATTGATAACTACATGAATTGTGCATCACTTGCAACCGCTATCTGCCCCCTCTCCAGGTCCGATTCACAAAAGATATTGCACTAATTATATGACAGCACTGTGGTGGAAATTGTGTATTTCCTTTTGAAGAAGTGAGCAAATAAATGAAGATCCAACAAGCCATTGTCTTTTGTATATTTAATTAAGCGAAAGAATAAAGCAATCAAATAAAAGGGTAATTAAGAATAAAAAGTAAATAAAAGGAAGAGCAAGCGAGCACACAGAGTCAATCCTATTTCAGCTGAAAGGACAGAGATCATACACCAAGATGCATGTGAAGAGTCTGACCCTGAAGGGCAGATGCAATCACATATTTATAACCTCACAATACATAGCAGACAAAAGAAAGGGAAGGATACCAGAATCACCTCTAACCCACATCATGTCTCTAAGTGTTCTTACCCAAGGATGAGAACACAGGGCAGACTGTTCTCCTAACACCCCAAACAAGTTGTCCTTCAGTAATCAAACCTAAACAAGATACCAATGTACCATTCGACAGAGATGACCCAAGGCGGAAATTATCTAAGTACATAGAGTGTACATAGACTAGTAGGAAAACAGGTTATTACAGAAAAACATATCCAATAATAGGAAATGAGAAATTTTGCCCTTACAAGCACAAACACGCCCATAAAGTTTTGCAGCGGATTGCAATTTGCAATTTACAGTAGCACAAATGATGCAAGTTACACGTAGAGATGTAAAGTGATAGTAATAATAATAATAATAATAATACAGTGGTGGCTTTGCGCCAAGAACACAGTAGGCAGGACAAAGGTAGAGAGAAGGGGAAAACTGAAATTTTCAGCTACAATCAAAAAGTGATATTCTCCTTCCAAATATCCATCCCAGAGCACACCTGGCATGACGATGCCTTTGCCCGGCTACAATCACTGCTGCCATGATCACTGGAAAGTCTGGGTGTGACACCCCTTATAAATGCGTTTCAGTTACCACCAACAAAGCATATTCTACCTAATTTAAACCACTGAGATGCTATTTGCTTGGCAACACAGTTAATGGTGCATTTCACCCTTTGTGGGTGCTCTGAGAATTACACTGTTTTTTTTTTTTTTTTGTCTAATTTGTGCAAGTTTAGCGGCCACAGAAGCCGCACAATCCTTTTGTGAATTCGCCTGTCAATATAGTCCTTAGGTGCCTCATCCTCGGAACACCACAGGATGGCGACTGTAACACACAAGCTGCAAAGGCCAGTTCAGACCAAAGATTCGCGACGAGACGAGTTGAAATTTGCAACTACTTGCAACGCACTGGTCTGCAACGCTCTGAAACCTGCTAGTTTACACCAAAGCGACTAGATGAGACGGCGTATCGTTTCCATAGCAACAACTCTTTGTACTTTCGTGTAACTGCCGGCTTTTCAGGCGGTTTTTGCAGCTGAATATAATTTGTAGCGTCTTAAAATATGAATGACGATAGTGAGTTACTTGCTACAGTTGCATTTTTAGTATTGATGAAACGGCAAAAACATAAAAAAACGAGAGGGAATTTGGAGCCGTCCATGGGTGCTTCAACGGAATATCCAGGGGACAAATTTATGCCTCCCGTCTATTCCCGGAGCAGTTCCGTCGTTTAGAGGAGTCGGTGTCACGCAGTGTGCAAAATACTGTATGACAATCGGGGGGTCTCGTGGCATGGCCGGTAAACTATGCATAATATTACGCACAGCTGTAACAGCGTAGATACTTTCATTAACTCACTGGGATTTAACTGTTAACTGACCTTGTGAGCTTTTCTGACACCAGTGAGCTGTTTTGAAAGATTCACAGTTTATACAGCGACATCATGAATAGCAGCGGAACCGCAGTCTTACTGATACTTTGTATCACATAAGCGATCATCTCACATCCCATTTGCTATTTAACTTGCTACTTCAGGCTGCGGCCATCCAAATGTAGGGTAAATTTTAACCGAATTTCCAGAAAATCTGCTAAACAAAATGCTAAATTCTAATCTTTTTGTAACCTACCAGGAGTTATTTTGATGACCCCACAGCCAGATTCTGTACTGGTTGTGTCTTAGAGGCCTTTGATTACCTCCACACTATGGGCATCGTCTACAGAGACCTGAAACCTGAAAACCTTCTACTGGATGCTGAGGGTTATGTCAAAATGGTAAGCCACTTGTCTAAATATTTGTTAGAGTGATGTCCTTTAAAGAGTGTTATTCATTCTGTATGTTTTTTTCATACGTTTCTTATTCCACTGTATTTCCTCAGGCTGACTTTGGCTTTGCTAAAAAGATTGGCTTTGGAAAGAAGACCTGGACATTCTGTGGGACTCCAGAGTATGTGGCCCCAGAGGTCATTATGAACAAAGGCCATGACTTTGGAGCTGATTGCTGGTCCTTGGGAATCCTCATATTTGAACTTCTCACTGGCAAGTAAGTCAGTAAGATAGAATATCCTACTGTTGAGATTTGCACTTCTTGGAAAAAAAAACAACCCTTAAAGCAAAGTAATTTGCTTTTCACAGTCTTGGATGCCACAACCTTGAGTTCTGTTTTGTTGCTCTTAAGTTTGAGCATGTTGGATGACACCCAGAGGTGGGTGAAAGGTTTGATGTGGAGGTACAATTGAGTACCTTAGCAATTCAAACTAAATCAATGACGGCAGATTATCTGAGCCAGAGAAAGCATGTAGATGAGTCCTCATTTACACCCAGTCCCTGGTTGACAGGGACAGGGTGTAGATGAGATTTATCAATCTAATAATACTTTCATTTACTCAGTGTTTTTATCATCAATTTGTTAGTTCCACCAATCATATGACATACATGAGTAATTTAGTTAATTAAACTACTTGATTAACATTTTGTCTTAACACCCCAAATCCCCAAAAACCCTCTCAAGTCACGGTTGAAATTCAATACAATTCAGTCAGTCAGTCCAACTGATGCTGTTTACTTTGGCTTGATTGTGCAATAATTGTGTTTGTTTACCAGATGTGTACCCACACAGCGAACAGTGTCAAATTTAGCATTGCACTTGTCTTTAAAGTAATAGTTCAACATTTTGGGAAATACACTTTCTTTCAGACCGTGAGATGAGAAGATGGATATCAATCTAATGTCTGTGTAATCAAGTACAGAGTTGGAGTCAGCATGTGGTTAACCTAGCTTAGCATAAAGACTGGAAGCAGGCAGAAACAGCTTGCCTGGCTCTGAACAAAGTTCAAAAATATGCACGTGAGATTGATATTGATCTTCTAATATAACTCTCAGAAAGAAAGCAAATAAACACATTTCCCCAAAATGGTGTACTCATCCTTTGAACAGTGTAGTCTGGATTTTTACCTTTGCAATAAACAATCTGAAAACCAGTTTTTCTTCCAGCCCACCCTTTGCTGGCTCAGACCCCATAAAGATTTACACCATGGTCCTCTATGGCATTGAGAAGGTGGACTTCCCCAAGAGAATAGGCAAGCGTCCAGACGACCTCATCAAGAGACTCTGCAAGTACGGTGAATCACAAACAACGATCAGATATGAGGATAATACTGCTCAGTGACTGCTCATTAAACAGCTAATAAGTGAATCACTGAGTAATTGGTGGCGTGGACTGTGGAGAAGACCAGGCAATATAATTTAGAATGATGAATGATTATGTTGCCGTGTTGCTACACCAGAGCTAAGAACAACAGTCACAATGACGTGGGTCATAAGCCATGTGTTAGGCTAATTTAATCAAATGAGTGTCCTGGTTAAAGCTGGGGTAGGCAAAACGTGTTCAACCTATGCAAAACCTTCCGCCTCTCTCTCTGTTGCCTCGTATCATTCCGCTAAGCCCCTCCCACCAAACCCACAACTTTGCATGGCAAAGGAATAGGTTGCCTCAAACCTCATGCCTCGTAGGGCTCGCTCTCCACGGTGTGAGCCTCACCAAGACCGCGGTCCCTCTCACCATGACTTGTCTTCTCAAAGTTGCCCCTCTAGTGCTTCGCGGCCGCAGGGCAGAGCACCCCAGGCTGTCTAACAGCGGGATGAGAGGCTAGTACACCACCCTCAAAAGTTATTCCCCACTGTTTGTCATCATGCCTCTTTGCCACTTGTTGTTACTGCCACTTGCCGTGGCATTGAACATAATGAGTCTGAAGCTTCGTGTGGAACTGGAACATGTTGTTTTGTTCTATACGCCGCTGTAGGCAAAGGAGGTATTGGAAGTTTATCACAAGTCGCATGATTTTCTGCCATTGAATCAGGCTTTCAGCCTTTTACCATCTGAAGGGACGTGCACACGTATCTGCATTTGGAGAACAGCCAATAGGAACCTGTTCTCTCTCTGAAATAACCTGTCATTGGCCAAAGTCTCCTGACACAGGCTCGATTTTCTAAAGCCTGAAAACAGAGCAAAGAGGAGGTACAGAAGTAGAGGTTTTCTCTCAGACCACTTGAATTACAAAATTCTGAATGGTTATTATGGATTTTTTTGCCCATTGATGCTAAAAAAAATACTGTCGGCCCCACCTTTAAGTTTTCTGGCTTTCTTTTTAATTAGAACATCCACAGGTTTATTAAATCCGACATTAAACCAATGTAAATGTCTCTTAAACTTCTTTTCCTCTCAGGCTAAACCCAGTAGAGAGGTTGGGAAACAAAAAGAACAGCATCATTGACATCAAGAAACACAAGTAAGTTTACTTTGTCCAAATGATCAGTCTCCATTACTTTTGGACATTTTTAGATTCAGTTTTAAAACATATTTCCACATCACTGTTTTCCTGTGATTTAGTCCTAAACTTTAATGTTAACTGGTGATGTTATAAATAGAAGTATGTGATGTGTTGCTTGTTAGGATGAGGTAGCTGAAGAGGCTTGCTTGGTTTGTTTGCTTGGTTTGTCCTTGCTAGATAGCATGCTGCTTGCTAGATGGCAGCATGGTAGATAGCCTAACAGCCAAGCCATACCGCCAACCTGAGCAGCACGTGTGCGTTGCAGAACCTCTTGCTTTTCATTTCGGCGCCTATGTTAACAGGGTAGAGCAGCCACACAGCCCGCATGAGTGCTTCTCATGTAGAGACTCGGCATGTCGCCTATTTATTCTGAATGACGGGCACAGTTCTCAGCAAAAACAGACAGTGAAAATGATCCGTTGAAAGTCATATTGACATCAAACCAGCAACATTACACCTTTCTGTTTCAATATCTATATCTGCAGAATATGTCACAGACATGAAAAAAAAAAAAAATGTTTTAACTCCCCAGTTACAACTGAGCAAGCCTCTTAACCTTTTTCTGTCTAAACTAAATATAAATGATATTTATAATCAAGTGAAATGAAACATTCTATTATTGATGGCCATTATCAAAGGGAAACTCAATGTACAACGATATGCTCTCTGTGTGGACACTACACGCGTGCATCCCGCAGTAGTTTGGTGAGGAAGCCATCACGCGCCGCTCAGGTAGGCGGTGTGTCCCGGGCGTAACTATCCTGCCATGGTCTTTCGGTTAGCCTTAATATTATGTTAGCTGTTTTAGCTGGCATGTTGGCTAATGGGGTTAGACAGAGGTGCATGCTTTGTTGATTGCTAAGGTTGAGCATGCTAGTTAGCTTAAAGTGGTACCTGATGATGATTGGTTGTTGCTTGTTGGGTTGAGCAGCATGCTGCCAGTGATAGCAACATGCTAGTTAGCTTGACATGTTGTTAGCTGGTTGTCAGCCAGCATGTTGTTACCTGATGATGTGAGCTGGTGGTGTTGTAGACAAGAATATAACTTGCTATGGAGGACTGTGTTGAGTGTGTGGACCAGGTAAAGAGGGGGGTGGTTCTGGGATGCTGGGACACACTGTTGAGCAAATACAATGTAGATATAAGGCTGGGTCATGCAGCAGAGTGTCTGCTCTTTGTTTAGGTTAGTGTAGGATTCAACAACAGGTTAAAGGTATGTTAGGTAAGGGCTAGAGAATGGTGTTGCCTGTGATGGGGCCCATGATGATAGGTGATAATGATAGGTCAGAACCATCAAAATCATTTAACATGAATAATGGGCTTCCATAGGAATGCTTTCCCACCTTTTGGCACATTTTCCTGTGTATTGTGTGTATGTGTATCTTACAGATTATTGGTAGAAAAGGTGTCTTATTTTAGTTTGCTTGTAGGCTTCAATAGATTAGGACTAAACTCCTAATTTAACCATAAAGGCTGCAGACAAGCTAAAGAAAGAAAAAAGACACCTACTTCTGTCCTGTTTCAGTTCTTAGTGATGACCAGCAATGGTCATCAAAAAGAATTATTATCACCTGATATCTGTGTTCTGCAAATTTGGCTAATGCTACTCTTTGTTTCTCATTTACACTGATGGATTTAGCTCTGCTGAATGAATCCAAAATGAGATTTGTACGGTGGTAGCACCTGAAAGTGTCCCACCCTGCCATGAGAATGCTGCACCTTTGTTTTCCTCTGTTTGTTTTATACTTACATTATACATTATACTTATAGTACAGTATAATGTCAGTATAATGCTCAGCTTATGCACAGCTTTACACAGGTAAACCCATTACAGCTCTGTGGTTGTGGTCTATAGGGATATATTGGGATTTGAAGTCATGTCACACTGCATTCAGGTTATTCAGGGTTTAATCAGCCATGCATACTGTACTTTGCTGTACAGTACACTTCACTTCAGTTCAGTGACTGAAAAAGATTATATGAAAACATAAGCATTAAACAATGATTAATTAGGTAATTACTAACAGTTGGACTATTTGTTTCTATAATGTTAAAACTAGTAGGGACACTGTGGTTTCTATTTGCATTAAGAAAACTGTTCTGAAACCCTTCACCCAACAGTGATGTGGCTGAAGGTTACTTTTTACAGAGCATAATGGGAGTTGTAGTTTCAAATTAAGTCCAGCTGTGAGGGTTTTTGTTTTGTTTTATTTTGTTTTATTTGTTTTGTAGGTGGTTCCAGGGCTTCAACTGGGAGGGTTTGAGGCGTCACAAGCTGCTATCTCCACTGAAGAGAGAGGTGAGATTATGACCTCTGTTTCCTAACAATGAACTAGCACAGGCAGACAGTCCCACAACACATCTGTAGAAACAACATTTCAGTTTAATAGAATTTACAAGTTTATCAGAATGTGATCAACTGCTTTTATCTCCTCTATGGAGAATACTGGCATGCTGATCAGGAAATTATATGTGACAAAATTGAATGGAAAACTTGAGAACACTGAGTGAAGGTCTGAGAATATTTAATGAAAGTGAAAATGCTGATTGAACAAACGTTGGATGTGTACATGTATAGTAATGGGGTGTCTGCTGTGTTTATTAGCCTTTACTAACAAAGATAAAATAAGCACATTGTTATCCAACATGAAAAGGAATATAATGACTGGGTTTTATTTGCCACTGCTGATGCAAAACAGAGAAATGATTCTGCACTTCCTAAAACATAGTGGAAGTTAGAGAAATGTCCTGTTTTTTCAATTTAAGCCCCTTAAGAAGTCTGTTGAGTTACCTTGGGCTATACATACACTGGCCAAAATATTAATTATTTCATCATTAGGTTGTTGCCGACAGATTTCTTGTTGCAAACTGTCTCCTGTATTCTATTTATTTGTTTTGTCTAATGGAGGAAACACAATTGCTGTGTGGATTGTCCATTAAGTGTTAGATTCTTAAACAAATCAGTCATAAGGATATGGTCGGAGTGATTGGTGATAAACAAAGTGCAGGACTTTGACACACTGGAGATTAGGGTTCACATCCTGCATCCTGCGTGTAGTTGAAGTTTAGGTAGGTTATGGAAAATTCATGGTTTTGGTTAAATAGTATAGTCAAGATGCCGTGTCACTGTTGACTTTTACAATATTTAACCAGGATGAAGATCTTTCCCTAACCTAAAGTGCTTTTTATTCCCTTAACATAACCTTAAAAAAGATCTGAATTTAGTTGTCCTGAGCGGATATTGAAAAAAATGTAAACATTTAGGACTTTGTAGATACATTCATAATTATGTTGATTGATTAAAAAAAACAATCTGGGTGGCATTATATTTTCCCCAAAACGTATTTGCTGTTTGCAAATTAGTAGTATACAAATGCTCATTATTCAGATACACTGTAACCACCAATGACTTAGTGCTAGGCCAACATTACATTTTCTGAAACAAAAAATGTGTCAGTGTGGTGTCATCTGGGTTTGAGCAAAATATGTTGCATTCAGTATTATCATACATTCATTCAATTAATTGTGCATCTTGTGAAAATATGATCTAATGGCTCAAAAATATATATAATATACATACAGCACAGATAGTATTTGGTTGCATGTGCCTTAGTTCTTTTGCCTCAATCAGCTGCTTTTGGTAGCCATCAATAAACTTCTGGCAGAATACTGGTTGGATCTTTGACCACTCTTCTTAGAATTTGTAGAGTTCAACCAAAGCTGCTGGTTTTCTTGCATGGACTCATCTTTTCATGGCACTCCACATATTTTCAACACCGTTGAGGTCAGGACTTTGGGAAGACCATTCCAAAAGCTTATTTTTGGTTAATTTAGAGAATCCAAAATCACTTTTGAAGTTTGTTTAGTGTCATTGTCCTGCTGGAACACCCAGTTGCATCTGAGATTTAATCTTCTAGCTGATGGTTTGATGTTGTCCTGAGGAATTCTGAGGTAATCTTCCTCCTTCATAACTCTGTTCACTTTCTGCAATGCACCAGTTCCACTGGCAGCAAACAAGCCCCAGAGCACGATACTACCACAAGTGTATGCAAACCTTTGACCTATAACTATATATTATAAGTATACCTGTCATTATGCAAATTGAAGTGGCCACATTACCATGATAAGGATGTGCACTGAAAGAGGAAATCCAGCTCTGCCAATGAGGGAGTTGTTAATGATCCCATGCTGACAAAATGTAATGATTTGATTATGTTTTTCCTTGTTTCTGCAGCTGAAGGGGCCGATGGATCACAGTCACTTTGACATGTTTCCTCCTGACACAGAGGAGCCTCCTGATGAGCTGTCTGGCTGGGATAAAGACTTCTGAGGACTCTTATCAAATAAGATCTAAGCACCAGCAGTGAATATGGCTCATGAAACTGCAGTGGGTTGGCAAACTAACTCCTAAAGCTTATATCTGGCTTTTATAAATCAAGGAAGACAGCTGCAGACAAGCTAATTAAATTATTTAATTCCACAGTTTGGCTCCCTGAGAAAGCTCCATCACGACTAGGGTTGTGAATTCGAAAATAACCTATTCAAGACCTTGCAGCAGCTTTCAGGAGCACTCCAGGACTACAACCTACCACCTTCAGGGTAACCCAGCAGAAAGGTTCAATAGGACCCTTCTGCAAATATTTAGGCAGCAGAGGAAGAAGCCATGTCTCCAAGGGGATATGCGGAAAAGTGTGCAGTAAGGATGAAGGAGGCATACAAACTTGCCTCTGAAAACAGCCATCACTCAAGTGCTAGAGGAAAACAATATTATGATTGTCATATGAAAGGAGTGACTCTTCAGCTAGGCGACTATGTACTAGTCTGTAACCTGGGCAAGAGGGGAGGCCCAGGAAAACTAAGGTCTTACTGGGAAGACACTGTGTACATTGTCAAAGAGCAGATGAACAGTGGTCCTGTGTACAAAGTGTGTCCAGAAAGGGGTGATAGAACACGCATCGTGCACCGAAACCTTCTACACCTAGTTAATGACTTATCTTCACCATCTGTGCCTGGAAAGAAAAGAAACCTACCTCTACACTCACCTGCATCATCAGAGACCATATTACCTGGAAAGAAACCTACCTGTACCCTTACCACTATGACCACTACCACCTAGAGAGAGACAAACGAGAAATAAACGGACATTGAATGACATTCAAGACAACAGCATTCAGTCTAGTGCCAGCAGATGAGGGGAAAGAATTAGAGGAAATACAGTCACTAGAAGAGTATAAACCTATATTGCCTCAATCACCCAGTAACCAGCCAGACTATATGCCTAGTCCTGTATCTTTTCAGGCAGACTGTATTCTGCCAGGTCATCAGGCTAGTTTTCCGCAGTCAGTTGATAGCCAGCCAGATGATCCCAGTACTGCAACCAGAAAATCCACGTGAGAGAAAGCCTGCTCAGATGTTAACAGCCTTTAGGTGAACCCTCTTACCAGCCAAAACGTACAGTTAATACCGTAAGGGCCTATGGGGTAGCACACACACCAGTATGGGCCACACCACATTCCTTATCAACCACCTTACCTTGCCATACCATACCAGTTGTTGCCCTGTATTTTATTTGTGCCTTATCTCACCCCTACAGAGGTCTATTGAAGGGAATGAAAGATGTGTTGCTTATAGTGTATATTAATTAACTGAGTGTTTAAAAGTATAAAATTCAGTTTGTGTGTAATGTCAGGAGCCATTTTTTCTTTGTGAGGGAGCATGTGACGCACACAAAAGATGTGGTCACATTTTTGTTAATGTCTTACCAACTTCAGTGCTGTTTATATGTATTCCAGCTCTTGCTGATGATTTATTATACGTTTTGAGAGACTTTTATTCAGTCTTTGTGGACTTATTTTGGTGCAATACCAATGTTAGTAGGTGGTAGCAGGGCATTGGGCAGCTGACCGGAAAGCTGTTTTGCGTTCTTGTTGGCTCTCTTGTCATTCTGTTACAAGGAGTCAATGCAGCAACAGCCTAACCTTGTCCTGTCTGCTTATTTAACCTTTTATCAGGTTAGTGTATGGTGGCCCTGATGGTCAAAACACAGCAACATTTCACATAACACAACGATTTTTCACAAAACACAACATGACCATTTTAACCTTCAGGGCCACCGTATTAGTGTCATGTATAAGCATGAAAACAAATAAGAATTGTATGTAAGAATATTTGAATGCATTTCAGGGGGCCTGTAAGTAAGTTTTGAGTTATGTTTTATTCATTTTTGTGCCTCTGAACTAGCAATGTAGGTCCCACTATCATGTTTGCTTTGTGTGTGCCTGCTCCTTACTAATTTGGGCTGAAATCTCAAGAGTAACCAGTAATTACATGTAATTACATGTAACCAGAATTACATTGCACATTAAGTTAATCACTTATATGCTGAATTCACTTAAATAGTGTGGTTATTTCAGACATTTACAGTTGTTAATACCTGTAAAAACCTGAAACTGCATAAAAAAATAATGCTAACATTACTCTACTTGAGGCTTCTAGCTCCGCAGCTCCGAACGGTATTTGGGAGATCTCCAGTTTCAGGCTATTTTAATTGACTTTAGCCTGGCTTGTAGCTGATAACTAGCTAGCTTTTCACAGTCTGGACTAACTGTTGTGAACAGTACAAGAAGACGCCATAGTAACAAGGGCTGCAACAACTAATCGATTAAATTGATTAATTAGTTGGGTCTATGTTATGATGCACGCGCTGTGGTAACGTCACTTAATTTCCGGTCTCCTAAGGTTGGGGCAGCAAACCAGCCAATACCTCACCTTGTGTTGCTCACATGATGAATTACAGGAAATGACAAGATTTGAAAAATGGCAGCAGAGGCTAACGTTACAGTAGAGAAAAGTGTAGGACCCAAGTCGTCAAAAGTATGGGAGCACTTTACATTAAAACCCTCAAAGAAGACCGTTAGCTGCAAAATGTGCAAAGCTAATTTTGCATGGCATGGCAACACAACATCACTGCATGAGCACCTAAAGAGGAAGCATGTTGGAGCCATGGGTAAAGGGGACACGGTAAGCAGTGTTGGGTAATAGCGGCACTTCAAGTAGCGGCGTTACTAGTTTGACTATATTTCTCAGTAGCGTGGTGGTAGCGTTGCTGTTTTCTCAATCAAATAGGTTTTCAGTATCTTAGCTCTTATTGATCAAGTAGTGCTACATTTGCCAAAGCATTTCGGAAGCTCAAGCACAGTGGTGCTTTTTGCTCAGGTCTAAAATAAAACTGCTAAGGATCAGTAAGTGACGCCACCGCCAAGACGTGTATGTGTGCGACAGAAACATCCTTGAGCCGATGCCTACGACGTCTCTGCTGCAGGGGAATACAGACACATGATCTTGAGTTTACTTGAGGAGGACGGAGAGGAATTGAGGAATTGGTGCAAAAGACAAACAAATAAATAAACAAATACAGTACATGAGAGGTGGGGGAACATGAAGAAACAGAGGAAAAATTGAAAAGTTTAGATTACAATGAAATATTAGTTTTTAACATTGACCAGCATAGGGTACAACATAAATGCAAGTTTCTACAAAACCAAAGTGTTGAGAGATCCAGCAATGCGAAATATGGCCAAGGCTCAGCCCCTTTGGAGTACCACTGAACTTTAATACACAAGGAGGACAATAATCAAACAATGAAAAAGGGACACAAATGAACAAGAGTTAAAAAATGACTGTTTCCAACTCACAAAGTTTGCACCTCTTGCTAACAGCAGCAGTTGCCACAGGTCTCTTGCTGTGCAAAACATCCTGTTATTTTCCATTTGGTAGAACCTCCAGGTTGTAACTGACATCAAAGCCGTTTGACCTATGTGCTTCATGTATGAAAAAAAAAAAAAAGCTATAGCTTGCTAAATAACGCCTTGATAAGCAAATTTATGTATCTAATCACATGCTTCAAATCTGACGTAGATGGGTTGAGCCTTATAGTATGTCTTGTATGTGCCTTATGTTTGACCAAATATGGATAGCTTGAGTTTTTCCTGTGCTCCACCTGTATAAAACGGAGGCACAGAAGGGCTTAGATCTCTCTCTCTCTCTTTTTTTTTAACATCTTTTTACTCTTAGTAACTCTTCTTTTTTAATTTTGCATTTTGACTGTTCTTGGTAGAGGTAGAGAGGAAGGGTTTTTTGAGCTAGTTGATAGAGCATTATTAGAAGCCTTTTTCTTTTTGCATAGAGGACTTAGACGTGCACATCATAAGATTTGTTAAGCCTTAAATAAAAAAAGATTGTACACTCTGCAATCGAAGTTCCTGGTGTTGGTCTCTTCTCTGAAAGCTCCCTGCGACGGCCTCACTTCTAAAGGTAAGAAACTCCTTGGGGCAGGCTGACATTGTTAGGGTAATTATTTGATGCTAAATTGCTACATTGATGCTGAATTGCTGGTGGTAGATACATTGAACAATTTTAACTATTTGATGCTAAGGTATGAATTAAATTGCTTTGCCTTGAACTGAGTTTGAATTGTTACTTAAATGATTTGATGCTAAACTGAATTGCTTTGTTGTGAGTTGAATATGAGTTGTTGCTAAAGTGATGGTATGGGGCTAAAAGAGGCTCGATGCTGCCTCATTAAATGTGTGAGGCTCTCAAACCCAGTCCCGAGTCACCCTCAGACTATCTGAGTTACCAGCATATCCACTCGGTTGTTTATCCGGCCCGTTGCTGTACCTTCAGAGGACATTGTGGTCTGAAAGAAGTGATACAACCAAGCTGGTTATCGCCAGTCAACTTAGGTTTCTTAAGTATGGAGTTAATTTTTTGTCTTTATTATGCAATCAAAAAATAGGTTTGAGAGCAAAATTATTGACACTGCAATCAAAAAATTGTTTCGTTTTGCTTGCAAATCCAAAAGTTTTGCTTGCGAATCTAAAAGTCAGTCACATTTTCTGTGTTGCTCCTTTAAATATTTAAACATGAAAACACATTTTACAATAAATAATAAATAATTAGCTTAATTTTGAGACCCACTCAAAATTTGTCCTAGTTGTTAATTAGGGGGTCCGAGACCTCCGTATTTTGTACACTGGATACAGAAATTGTGTCACCAAAAGGTACAGGCCAGCTCACTGTAGGTCAATATCAATCTCTCTCACACACAACAGTCGGGGCTGAGTACCACACAAAGTCAAGCTTTTTTTTTCTCCCTGTGAATTTTTTCCCCAATCCTCGTGGGCCCTTTCACGTCATTGGGCTGCGGGGCTTGAGCCCTGGTAAGCCTGTACATTAAAACGGCGGTGGTTATGTGTAAAGAAACATAAATGCGTATTAAGTTTCTCTGGTTTTCTCCATGGAGTTCAAAACACCCTCTCTCTGTTAACTGACTGTGGATGTTACCAAGCTGTCACTCCGATCGAGACTGGCCAATAGAAACGTGGCTTGTGTCTTTCAGCGTAGGTCCCGCCCACGGAATTCAGTTGAACCGGAAGCAAAACTTTTAGATTCGCAAGCAAAACCTTTGGATTTGCAAGCAAAACTAAACCATTTTTTGATTGCAGTGTCAATAATTTTGCTCTCAAACCTATTTTTTGATTGCATAATAAAGACACAAAATTAACTCCATACTTAAGCAGGCTCTAACTCAATGTTTAATTGCGTATGTAGAATATACAAACCTATCTGATATCTAGGTTATAAGGCATCAGTCAGCTGTCTTGAGGTAAAATGTCCTTGCCTAGAGGGGGTATCGGCTAGGAAACACAACAGATGCATGGTTATTAGTCAAAATTATTTGCTTATTTTTCAATGAGAAGTATTTATTTGATGATGTGTTCATCTCCGGCAGATTTGTGACTGCTTTGATGGACAAACGTACAATTACAGGTTCTAATTTAAAAGCAAACGTAATGGACAGAAATACCTTCCATCTGTTTTCTCTCCATTTTGTGATAGATCAATGTAGCCGGACACCTGACAAAGCTAATTTAAAGCGTGAAAGTGAAAGTTTTTGGAATATTTCATGCCATTAGTCAGACACAGTCTAAAGTGAATCCTTTAGATTAACAACAGAAACTTGAGGAATATCTGATCAAATATATATTAGTCACATTTCCCTTTAATTCTCAGTGCATGGCTGCATCCCCAATGTCCATTTATTTAATTTCATTTTTTTATTGTAGTGGCCTTGTCTGTACTTGCCTTTTACATCAGCAATTATTAACTAAAGCAACAAGGCATGTATTGAGTTACATGTATTATACAGATTGGATATAACATTAAACTTACATTAAATACTTGGTGAACTGATTTCACACTCAGTTGCCAGTTTATTGGGTACAGCTACCTAAAAGTAGGTGTACATAATAAACCAGGTATACGTAATGAACAACACTCAATGAGGGAAGATTTAATATAAACACCAGAATAACTGTTTTAATCCTGGCGCGTTTATTTCTGCCAGTGTGATTGGCTCTTTTAATCCTGGCTTCTGATTGGCTCTTATTCCTGCGAAGTGATTGGCTCTTTTATTGCTGGCTTCTGATTGTCTCTTTTAATCCTGGCTTCTGATTGGCTCTTCTTCTTGTCCTTCTTGTTTAATGTAAGGTGGCAACTAGCATTTAAGGTGCATTAGCACCCCCCTCTCCTGGTGTATATATCGAACATGTATCGGACATTTTTTATATTTATATTGAGGGAAATTATATCGCAATAATTATCGTTATCATTTTATTGCCCAGCCCTTTGTATGGGACAGTGTTTGTGACAGGTTGCTTTCACTGTTACATCTGTATGGGACAGTGTGTAAGTGGGTGGTGGCAGCAACACCAGTGTCTCCCCATCAACTGTAGAGAAAGTAAATACATGTTATTTATTCCCACAATAATTTGTATATTATATAATTGTTGTTTTATTAGCAACACAGTAGTTTTACATTGACACATGCAGACACAGAGACAGCCCTTTACAAATGTGGCCTGTTGGGAGCTGCCACTTCCACCAGGGTCTGATGAGACACCCCCTTTAACCCCTTCCATTAAGGGGTGACCCCCAGCTGTAGGAAGGCCCCTTCCTGTCTTCTTCATTTTATTTTTTTTCCTGCTGGCTGCAAGTAATATCAAAGCCATTTCATTGTGCTTAAATATACTGTTATCATCCTACAACAGAGACTGATTGAAGCACTAAAGCCTTCTACTTGTTGTACTTGTAAGATATGAAAGTAAGCCTACTTACCACTTTGAATTATGTTTTTATATTTATTTTTTATTTGTATTTATATAAAGTCCGTTTGACGTGGCCATGTGTGGCTGAAAGAATAAGGCTAAAATTGTCATACACGCCATAAGAATACATCTAAACAACACATTAATTTAATGGAATACTGAAATATAATTATAGTCACGTCTACTCATGCCCTAATGATGGGGCAGTGATATTATAAGCCTATTAATATGATTATGCGATATGGAACTAAACGCAGACTAGGAGTAAAATTAATGAAGACGATTTATTGAAAGGGGTAGCGGAGACTGGGGGTGGAATGAGTAGGTGGTAGTTGACTGAGGCAGAGGGAAGGAGGATGTGAAGAATGACAGGACTGGCTGGGCCGGTTGGATCAAAGAGGGAGAGCATCGTGGGCAGGCTGGAGGTAGTTGGTGGTTAGTGGGTTGGCGAGTGGGCAAATGGCAGGCAAGCAGACAGGAAGGCAGGCAGTCGACCAATGATCCTGGAGCACAAGGAAGAGAGATAGCGATTAGAGAGCAAAACAACAGAGGAAAGAATCTCAAAGAACATTATTACCACAACATTGAACAACATTAACTACCACAGTAGGTGAAAGACGAGGTAAGTATGGTGAGAGGGGCGGCAACACAACTGTAGTCTCTGATGAATCTACGGTAGAAATGAGCAAACCCAAGGAACCGTTGAAGCTGCTTAAGGGACGAAGGTTTGGACCACTCTGCCATTGTCTGAATCTTCTTCTTCACGTCTTCACTTGCCCACTCTCAAACATGTATCCCAGGAAAGCAACAGAGTTGACATGAAATTCACATTTCTCCGCCTTAACAAACAACTTGTTTTCCAAGAGTCTTTGGAGCACCTGCACAACGTGCTGGATGTGTTCCTCCAAGTTCTGGGAGAAAATGAGATAAACAAACACGGAGCGGTTGAGAAAGTCTCTAAAGACATCATTCACCAGCACCTGGAAGACAGCGGGGGCATTGGTGAGACCAAAGGGCATGACCAGGTATTTAAAGTGGCCATTGGGAGTGTTAAGGGCCGTTTTCCACTCATTGCCTTCTTTGATTCGGACCAGATGGTAGGCATTTCTAAAGTCCAGTTCTGAAAAGATGGTGGCTCCCTGAAAGGGCTCAAAAGTTAATCTGATTAGGGGCAGAGGATACTTGTTCTTTATGGTGATGTTATTGAGTCCATGGAAATTGATGCGAGGGCGAAGGGTCTTATCTTTCTTAGGGACAAAGAAGAAGCCAGCGCTCTGGTAAGTAGATCGATGGCGCAGTCATAAGGATGATGAGGGGGCAGAGAAAGAGCATGCTGTTTACTAACACTTCTCCCAAGTCATTTTTGGATCATTACCGGAGAGAAGAAGGTGCAGAGGCTTAGTGCGATGAGTAACGCAAGCTAGGAGTTTCCCATTCAAGGCATTAGGTCGTATCAAGGGTGGTTTCACCACAATAACAGCTTGAGAAACCAGATTTAAGTCTAGGAAGTTCTCATCGGCTCCTGAGTTCAAGGGAGAGATTGAAGATTAGCTTATGCAAACATGTCAAACAAGGAAACAAAGAGAAGTTAGGTTGGCTCACCAGGACCCCGTCTTCTACTGATGAGCCTACTCTTTTGGCCAGAGGGGGCAGGATGCCAGGAAGTGACTGCCTCAGCCGCAGTAGATGCAAAATTCCAGCCTTGACCCTCTGTAGAAAGGGTCTGTTTGCCTTGAAGGCCTTCTGCTAGAAAGCCTTTCTAACGTGGTTAATGTTGTGAAATGGTCACAGTTTGGTTAGGTTTAGGCACCAAAATTACTTGGTTAGGTTTGCAAAAACATCATGGTTTGTGTTAATAAGTTTCACACAGGCTGCAAACAGCAGTATCCTGGGTGAAAGTCCAGTGTTTGTCCCACTCATCCAACCCAACTGCCTCGCTACATGGACTAAAGCCTTCAAGGCAAACTTCTTCCACGTGCTCAGGGCATGCTCTCATGAGAAGTGGAGGAGTTGAGCGAGAGGAAAACAAAGATGGAGCACAGCTGGCTCTCTCCCTACAGTGCTCCCGCAAACAATTATCTAAGTTAATGGCCAAGGAAATGAACTCGACTAGGCTGTCTGACTCATCCCTAGCTGCATGCTCATCTTTAATGGAATCACAAAGACCATGCAGAAACTCCCTGAAGCGATTTGTCCTTCCACATAGACACTAACGTTCTGAATTCAATTTAATACTCCACTACACTGTGGGAGCCCTGGCAAAGACAATTGCGTTTTTACCCCTGACAGAATGATCAAAAACTTTCTCCATTTCTGTGACAAAGTTAGCGTAAGAGGAAGTAATGGAAGGTGAGCTATCCCAGACCACTGCTCCCCAAGCTTTAGCCCCCCACCCCCGAAAGCAAACCCACAACTTAAGCTACTTTGGACTTATCTATGGAGTAGGTCTGTGTTTGTTGCTCGAACACAAGAGCAAAAAGGGCCTCCATGTGCCCAGATCTCCATCGTAGCGCTCCGGCACTGGAACGTGAGGCTCTCTTGGCAGGTAAGCTGGCAAAGCTAGAGGTTGAGTAGGCAGCAAGGGAATGATGTGTGGGGGCAGGGTTGAGCTGGCCCTTGATATGAGACACACTGGCTGTGAGGCCTCTTAACATCTCCACAACTTCTCAGAGAACTTGGTCATGCTGACCCACAAGGGTTCTCTGACTGACGAGAGCATGGCGGAGTGTGTGTGTGGTATGGCGGAGATCGTCTGATGCTGGGTTCAGACATTGCTGCCTGCTTCAATTCGGTGCCCATGTTAACCAATTGGGCTGTTCACACAGGAGGCGCCGAGCCACGGAGCTCAGCTCGTTTCGGTGTCTGTTCTATTTTCTCCGCCCGCCGCGACTGAATCTGGCACGAAAACACATTCTAAACGATATAAAATATGTATTATACATTATATAAATGATCTGATTCTGATACATCATAGAATATGCTTGTCAACACTTTTGATTTTCCTGCCCATGTTTTTTAAATTACGTACTTATGCTACATATTTGTCAGTTGTCTCTAAACAGAGTGAGAGAGACGAGCAGACACACACAAGCAGACAGAGAGCGAGACAGAGAGCGAGAGCTAGAGTGAGAGGGCAAGCGAGCAAGCCAGAGAGAGGGAGAGAAAGAGAAAAAAAGTTGATCCTGGAAGTGGAGAAGCGCCCCGCAGTACAACGGCAAAAAAAATCAGTCCATAGAAAAGAGCAGAGGAGCAGAATCGCTTGTTGACCGGCGCGGAGAAATGCGCTTCTGGTCTGAACAGCCAGGCTACTGGTCGCGCTAGAATTGACATATCATGGCGCTTTGCGGCGCGTCCACCTCCTATCTGAGCCCGGCCCGTTTGGCCAGATTGTTCTCTTATAATTATGTGGTGTGGACCCAAACACAGACTAGAATGAAACACTGCAAACACTGCCCTTTTTATGTAAACATGCTCATGGCTAGTCTGGGAAAACCTGGGTTGACTTACCGAGTTGATGACCATTGTCGTGTGACCTCTTAGCGTGATAGCGTTTGTAAGGCTTAGTGATGCCAGGTAACAAAGAGATATCATGGGTATGCATGGGTAGCAGTACAGGCCTCGGGAAAGACTTACTGTCACAACAAACCCGGTCGACTCCAGCACACACACACAGGTTACCCACAAGGCCACCTTCCATAAAGGGGAAGGCTTGGCCGTTACACATAGGTGCAGTTAGTCTGTGGGTGTGCTAACCAGAGGTGGAAGAAGGATCAGGTCCTTACTTAAGCAAAAGTACTAATACCCCACAAAATACTCTACTACAAGTAAAAGTTATGCATTCTAAACCTTACTAAGGTAAAATTAAGTATTATAGCAAAATTTACTTAAAGTAGTGGCGAACTGCAAGGGGTCCAGGAGAGGGTCAGTGATGGCTTTCAGGTGGGAAAGCACAAGGCGCACAGGGCGACAGGTCTATAGTGGCTAAGTCCTGTGGTCCTTGGCTTTTTGGGGACGGGATGATGGAGGAGTTATAATAACTTACCCATTGTCATTGTTAAACATTTACTATGCTTATTTTGTTACTTTATTAAGGTTAAAAAGCTTTATTATTAATTTACTAGCAGTTAACTATGCACTTATTAACAGTTAACTATGTTTTTGCAGCTACCGGATCCAAAGCGAGAACAATGCCGTATTAAGGTTAATAAATCCTTTATTATGCACTTATTAACAGTTAACTATGCTTTTCGCACATATGGAATGAGCACTACATTTTGTCAACACTCCGTGGCACAAAACACATTTGGGTTATTTTAGATGAGTTTAGGGGGCACATTGGTTTTGTATGGCCTTCCCTTACACATAAATAACAAATTAGCCTTTTGGCAGAAGGCTTTGAGGACATGTAAGCTGGCTGGTTCTCCCTCATGGGAGGCTTACCCACACTTGTGGTTGGCCTTTGGTGGTACGGAGAGGCTGGCTCAGCCAGCTTAGCGGCCTCAGCAGCAGAACCTGGATTGTGCTCTTTTATCCAGACCTGCAACTCAGGAGAAAGCATTCTTGCTCCAAGATTATGATTTCCCCAATTTCCTGAACTGTTTTACCTTTTGGGTTAATCCACTTCCCGTACAACTTCTTCAACTGTGCATACAGCTCCTTTGGGTTGTCATCAGAATTTATGTCAAGGGAGTGGAATCTCTGCCTATATGTCTCAGGGTTTATATCATATTTATGGAGAATGGCTGTTTTGACTTTATCATAATCAAGAGAATCATCAATATCCATGTGTACATACGCATCTCTAGCTTTGCCAGTGAGCAATGGTATGAGATGAAAAACGCAGTCATTTTTCTGCCACCGACAAGCCAGTGTAATGCTTTCAAAGGTAATTAAGAAATGTTCAACATCATCATGTGGTGGAGACTAGACAATAGTCTAATGTCAAGAATGGATTTGAATAAGCTTTCTGCAGAAAGGATCAGACAGAGTCAAATACTCTGCAAGAGTCCAAGTCTGAATCTGATGAAAACATACAATGTACAGTTCTCTTTTATAGAAGGAACATGCGCCATACAAACGCCTGTGGTGAGCCGCGTCCTGGGTGTGCTGGTTCAAACCAGTTTCTAAAGAGCACAGGTAGCAGACACGTGGGTGCAGACACATAGAGCAGTTAGAACATCTTGGTTTCACAACATATTCTTAGAAACAGAGTTCATAAGGTCACATGAAGATATATTTTGAGTAATTTTCCATTAGAATCATCATCTGTGAGCTTATCCAATCTGGGCTCATGAAAACGAGACTGACCTGCTGAGGCGTAGGACTGATTAACTGTCTCGTTGCTGGGAGCAGCTTGGAAAGGTATGCCAACTTCCGCAGGCTCAGGATCTGGTGGTTTGGGCTCAGCTGATAGAGGCTCAGAGACTGGGGAGGTGTGGGCCTGCACTTCCCCTTGTAGGAGCTGGAACTGGTGTTGAAGTGCTCTAAAACGCTGTTCTTCATTTTCACGTAAATGGCAGCCACATGCGGCCTCAAAGAGAACATTCTATAAAACATAGTCTTAAGCAGGCCTTTTTAAAAATAAATAGTACAATTATTTGTATAATTATAGTATCTTTCAACATTAAGGTAAACTGTATATTGTAAAAGACATTCTAAAAGTACAATTGTAACATAAAAGCTGAGGTAGGTTTTAAATTAAAAAAAGAACTTTTAAAAATTCCATTAAAGGTGGGGTAGGCAGTATTTTCTTTGCGTCATTGGGCAAAAAATCCATAATAACCATTCAGCTCGTATCGACGAGTGGCAAAGAGGCATGATGACAAACAGTGGGGAATAACTTTTGAGGGGGGACAGTAGCGTGTGTGTGTGGTGTACTAGCCTCTCATCCCGCTGTTAGACAGCCTGGGGTGCTCTGCTCTGCAGCCACAAAGTGCTGGAGGGGCGTCTTTGAGAAGACAAGGCAAGAGGGACCGAATACATAGTTAACTGCTAATAAATGAATAATAACGTTTTTTTAACCTTAATAAAGCAACTGAAAGATCTTAGTAAAGGTTTAACAATGACAGAATAGGTAAGTTAGTAAGACTCAATAAATTAGTTTCTAATGCTATTATAAGCAATTATAACAAACTCATAAGGGTTTATTAACATTCTTAAGCATTCTATAAATTGTTAACAAGTTTCTTATAAGGGCATATAAATGTCTTTATATATTGTTATAATCTAACAATAAACGTGTTTATGATGCTATTATTAACACTTATATAGTCTTATTAAGACATAATAATGTTAATAAGTATCTTATAAGGACTTAAAAGGGTCTTATTACCTATTAACTAACACTTATTACAAGGACCTTAATATAAAACATTACTGTTCCAATTAATGATTACTTTCAGTCTCAGTTATCTGTTGACTGTTATTTTAATTAATTGATTGAAGGAATAGTTTGATCTTTTTCCAGCCATCCACTGACTCCTGGTGGATGACCTGTTGTCTGTTTCTGGTGTTCATTCAGTCTCTTGTCCAGGGTCTTTGCTGTTTTACTGATGTAGACTGTCCCATGTGATGCCGTGATAATGTCATACACCACTCAAGTCTTCCACAGGGAACAACTGAGCCAACAACATCTGCTGAGACCATGAGATCTATTTAAAAGCTCAGAAAACCAGCTAAGTGGACCTTGGGTTTTGTCAAACAACTGCTCACAAGCTCAAGAATGGACTTTCAGGTTCAATATTGATTTGCATGCCTCTGCTATCAGTTGATTTTGTAAGGATTGATTACTGTAACTTTTTGCCTTTTGCCTGCTGACCATGTTATGTGCTGCAGTGGGTGTAATAACCCAGTGGGCGAACACATTTGAATGCATCACACACATTTATTCTTGAATTCCTCTGGAGGTGGATTCTAGCAAACAGTCAACTCATTGTTTTCCTCCCAGAGCAAAAGAAAAATGTTCAGTCTGTTCAAAGTTGGAATTCTGCCACAGAGGTCTCTTGAGTGTTGGGTTGTTGTATTTGTCATTCCCTCCGTGCCGAGAGTGGTATGGTATTGGGAAATCTGAAGGGGTAAGCAGACAGCAGAGAGCATCACTGTTCTACATTCAGAGCTGTCAACGCTGTGTTATACAATAATATCCTGTATTCACTGATGCAGTGGTAGGCAGAAATGTTGATAAAATAACTCCACTTAGTATCAGCATCAATAGACAAAGACAAATAAACACAATTCAATTAAAAATGTTCAATTATTTAGGTATTTCTTCAACTAGGCCTATCTCATTTTAAAATTATCAATTACTATGACATACACTGAGTTAAACAATGCTTGCCAAAATGGAAAAGTAGCAATTAATAACAAGCATTAATAATTTTCTTATAGGGAGGTTTGGGCTCCCTTTTAACACCACAGCTTTGCAACGGGCTGATTGTCATTTTCCTATTAGAAACTTAAAGGGACATTCCACCAATTCTTCCACCAATTGAAGTTGTTTGACATCTTCTGTGGCTCTAGAGGAACTTTGTCAAGTCTGAGAAAATAACCCAGACATAGTGATGTCCAGTGGTGTATAAAGTACCTGAAAGCCACACAAGTATCTCATCAGAAAATGACTTTGGTAGAAGTTAAAGTCATCTGTTGTAATATTACTTTTGTAAAAGTTTTAAAGTATCTGATATTTACTGTACTTAAGTATCAAAAGTAATTTTCTGATATTAAATGTACTTAAGTATTGAAAGTAAAAATACAAGTAAATTCTGTTAATAAAAAAGCAAGCAGTCAGAATTTTGTTAATTATGCCGTTTATTCTTTTAAGTACACCACCTTAAAAATGGAGTGTACATTACACTTGAACCTCACTGTACTTGAACTTGCACTTCACTTGAAATTCACAACTTAAAGAATTTAAAGAACAAAATCCTTTGTTTTTCCTTCCCTCCCATTCCTTTATTCGTCCTTTATTCGTCCGAAATTGAAACTTAACCACACTTTGAGAGCACCTGTTTGCACTTGCGCATTAACGTGATTAACCAGAGATATAACTTGCAGGCTAGCTTGCCAAACCTGCTTGCTTGCAGTCTGTGTTCCAACATCATTAGGCTACCAAATTTCTTCCGATTTTATTTTGTAGTAACGATGTAACGAAGATGCTTACGGGAAATGCATCGGAGTAAAAGTGCACATTTTATTTAGAAAATGTAGTGGAGTAAAAGTGAAAGAAAATATAAAAACTCAAGTAAAGTACTGATACTTCCAAAAAATGTAGTATTATTACTTCGTTACAGTACACCACTGGTGATGTCATCAGGATTGTCTCAAACACATAGGTGTGTACCAGGCAGGGAGGGGCTAACAGAAGATGATGTTGCATTATAGGAAATGTAGGATCCAGTGTTTTTGGAGCTTGACCCAAACTAGAGACTAAAAGCCAGGATATCTTGGCCACTGCTGCACAGATTTTGGCCATTCTTTTTAAACTGTGAGCCCCACAACTTTATTGAAGTGTAATATTCTATGGCTGGAGTATCCCTTTAATTCAGAGACTGAATATTCAATTTAAAAAAAATTGGCCAATTAAATCAACATGCAGGGCAGAGAGTCCTAAAATATGTTGAAAATGAATTAATCTCTACTTCTTTAAAATCACTACTGCAATGATATTTTAAAGATATGAGAAATACTAAAAATGTTTTGATGACATGTTTAAATATACTACTTTTTGGTTGTCATGTTTGCTCTCCATTCTAACAATTAAAATAAAGAGCATTTGGGTCATAGAGGCTAAATATGGAGAGTGCAATAACTTTTCATATCCAATCAACCACCATGCAGAACTCTCCAGGCAAACCAGAATCAAAAAGAGGCTAAACATCAACCAAAATGTGTGGTTGAAATATGAAATGAAGTACCACCTTAGACAGTTGGAATCAATGGACTTCTGTAGCTTTTTTCATTAAAAGTGACTTTAGATTATGAAGCACAACAGGTTGATAAGAGACATGACATCAGAACCTCACAGCTGTAGACCCAAAAACTATTAACAGGAAATCTACAGTCTGCACTAAATGGCTGCTTGAAGACAGTGGCTTCTCTGACAAAACGTGAAATAAAAATAATAGATAAACATATTTTAAAAATGTATCCTGCAGAGGTTTGGTATGCACACCTGTATAACATAGTAACTGTGGTTTGGAGTCTTTTTCACGCCTATGTTCCTGTATGCAAAGTCATGATCTCCTGATCACTTTGAGCTTTATCAGAGCTGTAATTAGATCAATTGCCGTTAAGCTACTGTGAATGCAAATGGAACGAGTCTTGCTGCTGCTATTAGCTCCCTACCAGTCGACCACTGAAACGCTTTTTTTGTGACAAGGCCATGCCAAGTTAACTCACTGACTGCTTGCTCCTTGAACAGGTTACAGTCACTGACGATGAAGGCCATCAGCAAATGAAGAAATTTAAAAAATCTATGGAATTATTTCCGTTCAAAGTAGTTACATCATTACTTATGTACACAGATATACAGCAATGAAATTAATACTGAAATTATAAGATATATCAGTACTGGTGTTAAAAGTTATTTTAGCACTGATGATAAACATGAATCTGATAAAATTGTCTTCTATAAATATATGTTAATACTGCTATTGTAATTTCTCAATTAAGTGACTGACAGAAATTGTTCCCTCCAGTGGCCACAGTGATTAACTACAACACAACATTACTCAGATATGTCATAATATATTAATCATGATCAAATCATATTAGTGTTTTTCTTACAAATACCAACAGTAAAATCTGTATTGGTGGCAGTTCATATAAGTAAGGGCCATCAGTGTTTCACTATCAGTACTAGTCAGTGTTAGGCATCATAATTTCCATTGCTTGAGCAAGCACTGGCCTCAGTTGGTCCCTGGCTGCTGTACTGTGGCTGTGGCCTAAAAGGTTAGGAAAGCTCCAACCTCAAGCACCAATTTCCTCAAGGAGATCAATAAAATGTCAACTTTTTGTGGTTGTAGTTACTCGCTGTGACCACCTGAGGCCAGTCAAGATGGTCATTTCATTTGTACACAGCAGTTTAACAACAATATCAGCATTTATGTAACACTTGGTATGCATAAGGCTGTCATGAGTCTTGAAAACTGACACAAACATTAATTTAACTTTAATATGTATGACTTTTGTTTGAATTAGCAGGAAAAGCACAGGTGGCTCGGTTCCATTCAGGTGTGTCAGTATGTGTTATAAAGGTGGGCCAGCATGCACAATTGCAGGGCCCTGGGAATGTAACACCCAAATGGAGTGCAGACATCATTAGATTTATTAATTACACCTGTGTTTGGCAAGTCAAAATGTTGTGGCAAGGGTCTATGTACATATGGATAGTTGGTTGTTAAAGCATATAACATCATAACACCTGCCTGTCAACCACCTAGTACCTTTGGCTAAGTTAAATTGACTTCAAATGGTAAATGGACGTCACTTATGTAGCGCTTTTTCTACCTTAATGGTTCCCAAAGCGCTTTTACAGATTGGTCTCATTCACCGACTCACACACATTCACACACCGATGGTGATGGAGCTGCCATGCAAGGTGCATGGCACTAACTTAGGGTTCAGCATCTTGCCCATAATTTAATCTAAATTACGCCTTGCCAACAGCATTATTCTTCATATAAAACAATAGCAACTGGTAACGTGCAGCAGCCTGAAACTGGATGTCAAATATGAATTGACTATACGTGATGAATGTTTCTCCTACCATGTAACGCGTGCCAGGTAAATATCAGACTTAATTTTAATGTCACAATGTGCTGTTATTTGTTTTCTATTGATCCTGAAGCAAGTCATGTCTTTTATTTATTTCATATACAGTATTCCCTGCTCGTCTAAAGAAAATATCAGCCTCCTCATTTGATGAATGAAACTGAATGAAAAGCTTAGGTTTGGCAGTGCTCCAGACAGTGTGTGGTTACACTATCTCAACAACAATGTGGCCACAGTGGTCAATTTATTGTGAAAATATTAGAGAATGTGTTATGATCATTATTAAAGTCACTCCTTTTATTGCATTGGTCACAGGGTTATTGTATGGCTAAGAGGACCTTCACCTTTGATCCCCTTATTTTGGTCAGCTTTAGTTTCCATCTTTGTATCTAGTCTTAGGATGTGTTAATTATGTGTTAAACTTTAAATCAAGGGAAAAGCTTCATACATGCACTGGGCAAAAAAAAGCATTATTACTCAACAATCCAACTTAGCAAAAGCAGTGCTGCAAACACAATTATATCACACATAAATATCTTATTTTGAGTTTTGTTTATTTTGAAAAATACATTTGAATATTGATGCAATATGCAAGCTGCAACATACAATACATATACAGTTGTCTGATGTCCTACAGATAAACATCAGCTATAACTGACACAAAAACAGTTCTTCTTCCTTAAAAATTCAACATACTTCCCTTCTTTTACTGACTGATGTAACACTTAGTACAGTAAAGACATTGTTTTTATGTCTTTGAAGTACAATATAATAGCATACTATGAAGTATCCCATGGTGTCATAATACCCAAACAATATTGCTGAAGCATTACCACCTGTGATGGTGGAACTGGAATGCTCTGTTGTGGTGTTAGTTTAGTTTAAGACCACATACAACAACAAATATGTAGCAGCTGCTTTGTTATTAAAGGCAAAGTATGTGTAACTTCCAACACACTAAGTTTTCCCATCAAAAGATTTTTTTTCTCTGGTTACTCTGTAGAGAAAATGTTATTATTGTTTTTTTTTATTATTATCTTTTGGTCTCTTTTCATGCTACGTGCTCACTGCTATCATGGTTTTGCACTGACATTGTTTCCTAGGACTTGCTGGTGATGATGTATGAGGATCAGTCATCTTGCAATATATCAGAGTGATCTTGCAATCTGCCAAGAGTGTGTTTTTTCTATAGTTGAGGTTGCTGAGAATCATGACAAGGTATGAGCTACATAACATTTTATTTGTTTTGTAAAGACAACACAACCAATAGCAGAAATAACACATTTGCAATATTCAGTTTTGTCCCTTTGCTTCTCTGTTATCAAGAAATGCATATAAATCTAGCCAACCGCTGCTGAGAAACAGCACTGTGCAAATACCCTCTTTAATGCCAACTACATGTACAAACTGGGTTGGCTAGGTGTGTTCAAACTTAACCTAGGGCAAATTTTTGAGGCAGCTCGACTGCATAAGTTAATGCAAAGACATGAGTGGAGGCCAATGGTTGCAAATTTTCCCTGGCACAGTGCAAACTGAGGCGAAGATGCAATCATATAAGCTGAAATTTCTGACTTCAATTTATGACCATTCAGAAACAAAAGGTAGCTAGCTATAGCTAATGTCTATAGAGTCTGTACATTGGCCGACTGGGGCGAAGAAACACGGACTGCAAAAACAGTCCAGTTGTCAGATTTGCACAAAAAACATGAGGCGAAAATTGCAATGCTTTGCATTCAGATTGAATGCTATTCTGTAAACTAACTTACTACAGTTTAGGGGAGCTGGTGAAGTTTGAGAGTTTGACACAGTAGGCTATACATTTTTGTGGCTTTCCAGCAAGTAAATATTATGTGGGGAAAATATGATTTACATATTATTTCTTTTGGTTGAAAGCCTTGTTCTTCAGTTTTGGTAGCAATCATACTTAATTCAAATTCAAATATATTGAAGGATTAATTCTCCTCCATAATTTGAAACTATTTTGCAACTATTGATTTTTGAAAACAACTGAACTAATATATTTTCATTCAGCTAAAACAAGGCTGTCTTGCTTTTCATGGATTCCAAAAAGCTGGAAAAATTCAAGGTCTTCATTTGACAACAGCAAGCATGACCGTGAAAAGCGCCAAGAAACAAAGTACTGACAAAGTTTGGTTGTAAGGAATAGCATGGGTTTGCAACCTACTCATTTCAAAAGCACCAGAGAATTTTCACTTCAAGTGTTTGGAACAGCTTTCATTAACTGGCTCCAATTACGATTAAACCACTACTGAGTTGCATCAATCAGTGACAGAGAGTAGACCATTAAGGCCTCAGTATGCTTACGACATTTCATCCAAACACTTTTGACTCAAAGGTGGGGCCAGAAGCCTGCCATCATGGCTGTTTCCCACTGCTTCCACAATCCCTCTCCAACAACTCTGTGTCTTTTGTGTTTCTACAGTCTTGAATCGAACAAACGGGGCTAAGAGCACACACTTTCAGTTTCTTCTCAAAGGCATTCATGGTGTTGCACTCAGTTGTTGTTGGTTATGATTAAAGTGGGCATTATTGTTGCATTATCGGTTTTGGAAAGTTAGAAAAATAGTCAGACGCAACCAGTCTCAATTCCGGCTTCGAAAGGGGGGGTTTCAGATGCTGTTAGATGATCCGACAAGCACTTCATTTGAAGCATACTGTACCAAGGCCTTTACAGCATTTATGTGGAATCGTCAACATATTTATTATATTACTATAGCTAATGACTCCTGCATCTTGTCTGGAACAAGACAAGAGAATTTCAGTGATGGCACTGGCACAGAAGATCAATCACAGCGCTTAATGTTTCAAACACAAGCTGTACAAAACAGTCTGCCATTTGTCTATAATATATTTACAACATTATCCAAAATGAAAAGTTATGAAATACATGTATGTTTCACATCAGTTGGATTGTTACAGATCTTGCAGCATCCTAATGGAAACCTATACTAGTGTAAATAGTATCAACGGAGAATGTATGATGTAGTTGAATTATGTCAGTGTAGATCATTTTAAACATATAGTAGCCTCATCTTCTTAAGTTCATGAGAATATCACTTATATTTTTCATGCACACTACAATATACATTTAATGAGTCTCAGATGAAAGCTCTCATTCACCCTTACATGCAGCAACAGCATCCCTCATACAAAAGTCTTCTCCTTTAACCCCGTCGATCTTTCTTTTTCATTCCTTCCCTTTCATTCTTCAGTGTTTCTCTTCCAGTCTTGATTCATCTCTGTGTGACTTCATGGTGTACTCCTCTTCCCCATGTGAGACCATGTGGATCTGCTCTGAGGAGGAGACAAAGATGGAGAGCTGAGTTTAGAAAACCTTCGTGAAGAACTCCAGCATGGATAGTAAATTACACCAGAGTGAAATGCAGTCTAGTAGTGTGGGGTTCATATAGTTGTGTGTGAAATCAGGATAGTGGAGGACATGGTACCTCCATTACCTGTCTCATATTAATTGTCAGTGTTGACATTTGGGGTGAAGATGGTGGCTGATGCAACACAGCGTGTTGCGGGTGGTGCGTTCTCTCGAATTAAGCCGGAGATATTCAGAACTAATGATGGTAAAGTGATAGTAGAAGACGAACTACTGAACTTTATTGTGGTCAAGATGAGAAACCTGAATCATGAAGTAGTTTTGCTGGTAATACACAGTTTCAGCTCTGAGCAGATAGAGTCCTCAAAGAAGATTGTATTTAAGGTCTGTCCTAACACCTCCCACTGCTGTGTCTCTCACAAGGGTGCACAAAAGGATATTAACAATGTAAAAATGTTCCTGAAAGTGCAAAATGAGTGCGTAGAGGATATACCAAGATTGGATGAGCTCCCTCCTGTCTCATACAATCGCATTTAAGTCCAGCGCTTCCAGGTAGAATAGAGCAAATAAATAATGAGATTTGCTGTATGAAAATAACTCTTGAAACTCAAACAAATGCCTGCGAGTGTTAGTGGGTGGTGACTGCTGCCCTTAATGACCGGTTGACTGCTATGGAGATGCGGCCCTCCTACCATGGGCTTAACGCTGATGGTCAGATGTCAGCAAAAACCGGTGAAACCATCGACAATAATCTGGGGCAGCCTACATCTTATCCATTATTATCCAGCAAAATGTTCCTGCCTGATAAGAGTTTTACTTATATTAGTGAAGCTTGGCACACAACCATTTGGCTTGATCATTGTATATGTACAGCAGATGCTCATGCAAGACACTATTTGTGTTTGATTTGTTTTTTCCACAAATTTGTTTTATTATGTGCAAAAAAAAAATCTTATTTCAAAAGTTTAACTACTAAACAAGATCATCAAGATTTCTTTTCTTATTCTTTCTAAAATATCATAGGAATATCCAGTCAAAAACACTGACAGAAAGCACTTTGCAGATACAGTATGTTCCAAATGAGAATTCTGTGTATGATATTCAGTCTTGTTACAATAATATTATATGATAATATACAGTACCAGTCAAATGTTTGGACTGATTTGGACATTTGACTGGTACTGTATATGATGTGATGATATGATGAAGAAAATGCTATGAAGGTGGCATTAGGTTTCCCCTAAAAAATATGTTGCTAATGGAAAATGGAAAATGAAAAATGAAAATGAAAATGAAAATAAAAATGAAAATGAAAATCCCTCTTCTATTTTTTGCGTGGACTTCAGGCCATGTTTACTAAAATAAAAGCCGCGGCTGGCTCGCGCTCTGCAGCGATCGTTTCGGTGTCTGATCTATTTTCACCAGCGAATCTGGCACGAAAACACATTATAAAGGATATAAATGATGTATTATACATCATATACTGTGTTTTTTAAATTAGTACTTATTCCACATATTTGTCAGTTGTGCCTAAACAAAGAGGGAGAGAGACTAGCAGACACACACACAAGCAGCAAGGGAGAGAGAGAGAGAGAGTTGATCCTAGAAGTGGAGAAGCACTGGCAGCTGTATGATCCGCAGCACATAACAACAGCAAAAAGATCAGCCCAAAGAGCAGAGGAGCAGAATCGCTTGTTGACCTGCGCAGAGAAATGCGCTTCTGGTGTGAACAGCCAGACTACTGCTCCCGCTAGAATTGGCATATCGTGGCGCTTCGCGGCGCATCTGCCTCCTATGTGAACCCAGCGTAATGCTGCTGAAAGTCAAAAATTGCAAGTCAGTGGGAAAAAAGGTCCTTGTTCAAAGACCCCACCAATAATCTTAACATATACACTAATTGCTGTAGTTACAATTGGAGTAAAATATAATCTTCAGCAGTTTTAGTGCAGGAAAGTTTAATTTGTTAAGTGAATGTGGTTGGCATTATTGTTGAAGTTATGGCCTGGTACATGAAGGTACCGGTAGACTCTGTAGGAACTTTTTTTCCCCCTGAATAAAGCCCGGGAGGTGGTGCTTACTCCAAAGCGATAGTGCTTCAAAAAAATAAAAAATAAAAATAAAATACTAACCCCCAGCTAATTTGTGATTGCTCTGACTTACCATAAGTATTTTCATTTTTGTCATTCAAAATCTTTTTTCCCAATTTCAATTATGATTTTCTTCCTTGTGGAAATGACCTTCCAGAGCTTAGAGATAGTTGGGTTTAGGTAGAAGGTTAGAAATGGTGAGATGAGACTAGAATTTGTGGGGCTTGCAATAGCCTATACATAGTTTGGTGCAAAGTCTACCTGACAAGACAACCTCGTGTTTGCAAGAGCCTTGGTTTAATGAGGTTGAAGTTTATCTGAATTTGACCTGGACATGGTAATATCTCCCCATATTTTCCCAGTGTGTAGTCTGCACTACCTGGATGTTTATTGTTGCCAAGGGAAGTCCAACTTGCTCTGGTGGCCCAAGGCAATCATGGAGTTCCTGTTTCTGCCAGTAGGTTCTACTGATCCCAGATCAGGCCTGTAAAGATAAAGAGACAGTTATTACTGAGAGCTACTGGCTTTTTACAGTATTTTTGGTGGACAACTGGAACACTGCTTCAGTTTGCACCACGGCAGCTCAGACCAGGAGTATGAGAAAACATGTATTGTCTATTATTCCCACATTGTCAGAAGGCATGTCTCAGCAGGAGAGTGGTGTTCTTTCTAATGAATCCTGGACTGCTGCCATATCTCACCAGGTGGGGGGATTCTCCCACTCCCCTTCCTCTGTCCGTCTGGGTCTGTGCCAAGCCCTGGTCAGGACAGAAGGAGAGGCTGAAGGGCCAGCAGCCCTCCACCTCTCAGCAGGTCCCTACTGTTGTATCTTTAGTTCATTACAGTAATTCATAGTTATTCGTATAGTTGCTGAGCCCTGGGGGGCTCTGTAGATTTGCACCTTATCATTAATCAGTTTATGTTTTTTGACGCTTACTATTTACCTGTTTACATTTATGGCATTGTGTACATTTGGATTTGCACATTGCATGAATTGCTGTACAACAATTTCCCTCGGGATAAATAAAGTTCTATCTTATCTCATCTGAAAACTGAGTACAGTGACTACTACAGGCCACAAGGTGGCAGTCATGTTAAGGCCAGAGTTACTCGTGTCACAGAGAAGTGTTGTGCAATCTAGGAAGTAACAAACATGAGAGGACTTTTGCTAGCACTAGAGTGAGATGTAAACAATGCATTGCTGTGCACTTGTCCCCACACCTACACTGTACAAGCTCTCAAATAAAGAAAAGCCACAGTTCATCCACACTCAGACCCCTCCTATCACAGGCAAGAATCAAGCTAATAGCTCCTTTTATCTCCATCTACCAAGAACCTGTCACCCTCTTCTTCTTGCCCAAAATTCACTGAGCTGGTGCCATTTCAACCCAAAAGGACGAGACATCGCCACAAAAACAAAGGGCAAGTTTGGGCTTTGTCAGAGAGTTTGGAAACAGATTTTTCAACATTTTATACTTCTTTGGCAAATCTAGAGGAAAGAGAAAACAGGATGAAAGGATGATTCTCCTTTCACGCTTTAGCATGGTGGCTGGCATACTCAATCAAACTGTAGTTTTTATTCCCACTCTATGAAGACTTTCCAGATAAAACATCATCAGAAGTGAATCACAGGTCCACACCTCCTTAAAATCCACACAGATCATCAGACAATCTGTGTGTATGAGCCAGTTAAAAAAAACATACAAATCCAGGATGTTTAGTCTGGATTCCAGTTAATCCTGAAGGTGCTGGATGGGGTTGAGATCAGGGCAGGCCAGTGAAGTTCCAAGAAACCATTTCTTTGTGGACCTGGCCTTTCCTCAACCATTAGCACAAAGTTGGAAAAACAGCTCCAGATGAAAAGTAAACAAAATGACAAGGGTGCCCACATATATCTGATCATATAGTGTATGAAAAAAAACACACTCTTCTATCACATACTATGACAAGTAATCCACTATTTTTCATAAAATAATGCAGAATTTGTATTTGGACAAAGTAAGGGCTATATGGGTCATGTTTTCACTTAGTGTTGATTTAGTATAATGCCAAAAAAACTGCATGGTTATGGGGATATGGTTCATATACAGTTTTTAGAGAATATACAGCACAAAGTTTAGTCTGTGGAGCTTTCCTCACATGTAGAGTTGTGGGCAGGACATCTTCAGTGAGGTGGAAGTCAGTCCCAGCCTGCTCTGGTTCCTCAACTTAGTTTTCCTCACCAGGTCTTTTACTCGGCCCCATGTGCAGTTTTCTCTCAGCTGAACACAAAGACACACAAGAATGACAATTTAATACAAATGTACTTTTAGCTGTGACAAGTGCCTACGAGACCAAAGTTCTAAAGCCCCACCAGCAGCCCCCACAGGCTACAATGTTCTTTAAGGTGGGTTCAGACAGAAAGTGAAGGAAATTTTTGCGTAGGGTATATCGGGCGAATTGGACCACTGGACTGTTTGTGCAGTCTGTGTTGATTTGCCCCAAACAGCCAATGTACCAAATGTACATTAGCTGTAGGCTAGCTAGCAACAGATGCACCATGCGTGTCTGTGGGAGTATGCCTGTGTGTGTGTTTGTGTGTCAGCTCAGCCTCTGACTTAAGTCAGAACTTTCTGCCTAGCAACAACATATTCTCAGTGGATCTAATGGCATACTGCTGTTTTATATCTTGTGTGCCAACTTGACATTTTGTGCTCAGGGTGGCGCTAGAGGTAAGGTCAGGGGGGTTGTTTTTTTTTTGCGTGTAGAAGAAGAAAAGAAAAGGTAGTGGTAAAAAATAGAGAATGAATATAGTAAATTAGTAAATCTCTGATCCACAAGGCTGAACAGGCAATCTGACAGCTCTCTCAAGCCAATGGTGGCAGATGCGTTGCAAAACTACAGGTGACGGTCAGCTATACACGGCCCAACAGCACTTGATGGCCAAGGTCTTGGTGTGTCAGCGCCCTTAACATCAACAAATCTATTATACTTATTATTATTATTATTAAAATGAGTATCTTCAAGGTACCCTATGGGATTTTCTTGTAGTCAAAGTTTCTGTTAACATGACTAAACACATTGGGTGTATGCTTGATACCTAATAAACATCTTGAGGCATTTCCTTACTTGTAGAGCAAATGCAAACCCAATTTTTAGAATATTTTGAAACTGGCATTGTTTAAATCAAAACCTGTAATCTGAATGTATTTAGGTTCAACATCCAAAGTAATTGGATCCAGAATCAGTTTGACTGTCTCTATCAATGAGTGTCTCCTATGTCTATGATTTGATTGCACATAAGTCAATTCCAATTCCAAAGGCACCTATTTATAAAGCTTCATTAATTGATTTTTTGGTCTCTTGGGTCATTCAGTGTTTGCTATCTAGCTGTCTTCTTCTTCCCTGCCTCTCCTGGCACGTTGCTAAGTTTCTTGGTGCCACTCCAAAACTCCAAAGGGGTATCCTGACAGAACATCTAGAAACTAAATATCCTCTACTTCTATCAATGTATTGATTCTACTGTAGATAGATATATCTATTTAAAAATGTTTCAATTCAAGTAATTTTTATGTTAAATGGAGTATCTGGACTACAAACTGTTTAAACTTGGGCTCTTGAGTAGTTTTACAAAATAATCTTAGCTCAAGCTCCACTTACAAGCTTTTTCTGTAATTTTCAACTGCATCTCATGGTCTTCATCAGCAAATGAGTTAATGGCTCAGTTGTCATGAGCTAAGTATGGAACTTAGGTCACATTATAACAGGTGGTCCATAACTGTGTTGTTATCACATGACTGTAGTTCCATACTAAGGTCACGTGATGACAACTGCGCCAACAACTTCATTCACGGATGAAGACCATGAGATGAAGTTCAAGCTATGGAAAGAGCTAGTAAGGGGACCTTGAGGCAAGATTAATTTATCAAACCTTTCAAAAGAGTCAAGAATGCATGGTGACCAAGCTAAAAACAAGACTTTGTCCTTTTCCTGTCCTTTTCCAATGGTTGAGGGGCTTTCAGAAGGAGAATCCCTCCTCCAGGCCCCAAGAAACTATCTCATTGATCAATGAGAGTTTTGCTGTGCCTGTTTGCCATAAAGACAGTTAAAAGAGGATGTGAAATGGTCCTTTGTTAAACAATACCAAGACAATGCTGAATGTGATTCTTTCAGTGGACCTATAACATGTGCACATGACTCACCCCGCAGTGGGGGATGGAGAGCCCTTCAGTGCTGTCCCTGAGGAAGCGGACCTCCCCGTCAGTGTAACTCCTTGGCTTCAGGCCTCTCTTCCACAGTGGGACGGGTGTCAAACACTCACTGCTCATGTCTGAAACACAAATCACATACAAGAAGCAGTTACAGTGTGTGTGTGTGTGTGTGTGTGTGTGTGTGTGTGTGTGTGTGTGTGTGTGTGTGTGTGTGTGTTTAAAGTTGTATGTTGCACATTAATTGTATATAGGTTTGATTTGTGAGGTCAGGTGTTGGTTAACCTGTTGAAAGCCTTTGCTTGCATGTTGGGAGTGTTATGAGTGGTTTGGTGATGGAAATCAGCACAGGCCTGTTTTTTGTGTCTGTTCGTCCTACTCCCCACTTCTCCCATGTCCATGTAAACACACCTCCCCCTTATCACATGGGCTCACAGTTTCTACTGATCATGGCACTCCAGGCGCCAGATGAGAAAAACCCTAAACTAGGTCCCCATCTCTCCTGAATTCTCAAACTGTTCTCCAGATCCAGTTTCCTGTCCATCAGAAGAAGAACCAAGGCATTCCAGAGTTCATGGGGCATCATGTATTCCTGTCGTGAGCAGGATGCCAGGAATTCCATCCGTGTCCCACTCAAGTTATAATTTAATTTTCCCATGGGACCACTGAGCTGTCAGCCACCACCACTTCCTGAGCCACTCCGAAAACATAAAAGTAATGATAACATTTGTGGAGATGATTGTGTTCCCAAATGACGAACATCACCTGGAGCTTCTGTCTGATGGCAAGGTAAACACAGAGGCAGAAAAACACGTGGGATTGCTTCAGGGTCAGGTTGTGAAACTTAAGTACTGCAGCTGTTTAATAAAATAGCTATTAGATGCATTTCAGGAATGTGTCAGACAAACGCTGAAATTAAAACATTAATATGTGGTTGTGCGTGTTTGTTGATACATCCCACTGAACCAGGTTATTAAAGTGCTGATCCTACATGTAAGTAAATGCTATAGGTTAATTACAGGTGGTTTCAGTAACCTCCACAGCACTCAGCTCAAAATCATAGACTCATAGCAAACAATACTGTATGTCTCAGAGAAATAGTCTGTAATTCTGGTGGGCCCAGTCCACTAAAGAATGAATATCTTATCTTCTAGGCTAGCCTAGATGCCCAATGCTTTCACTGTACTAGATGATGTTACATCTAGATAAGTATGTACTTGTACTCACTTGTCCAAACAAACTGTCCTGTCTTCACTGCCAACCTTGCATTCATCCCTGCAGTTCCTACCGCTGTTTGTTGGTTGGTTCCTACTCCCTTGGACATATCAACTTCCATCATTTCTAACAGTTCGGAAAACATTGTACTCACCCAAGCAACATCGCTAAAAAGAAGTCTGACAAAAACACAAGCAATTTAGCCAGATTGTCTAAACCACCTCATTCTAAACCCAAAAATCCAACAAGCACTCCCACTTCTGCAGTGATTGTCCAGGTGTGTAAGGGGGTGCTCTCTTTTTACATTCTTCACACAACCACTTCTGTCACTTTTTGTGTAAACAACTGAGTGCAACATCATGAATGTCTTTATAATTAAGGAAAGACTGTCTGAGAGTGTGCGCCATAATCACCATTTGTACAATTAATCGCATCAAGATGACTCTGTAAAACTTTCTGGTTCAATAAAAAACAGTGAAAACGTTTGACAAATGGATAGACCGATGTTTAAAAGTTCCTCCCTGGTGAGGGAGAGCAAAAAACAAAACAAAGACACAAAAAGTACCAGAGAGCGCAGTACTGAGGCTGCCATCTGTGGCGCTATCTTGAAAGAAAGTATTAAGTTTCGGGTTGCGTAATTCCCCCGGCAACATTTCAGAGGTTTATGACCAAAGTTCTAGGGGATCTGGAAGGATGTACAGTCTATTTAGATGACGTGGTGGTCTATTGGCCTTTTCATTTGGAGCGCATTCGGGCTCTGTTCAGCTGCTTGGCTGTGGCACGTCTCACTATCAACCTTGCTAAGTGTGAGTTTGCGAGGGTGACGGTGACGTACTTGGGTCGGGTGGTCGGGTAGGGAACAGATCGTCCAATGCCAGAAAAAATTCATATCCTACACCTGACACGGAAAAAGGAACTCATGCATTTTCAGTGTCTGGTGGGATACTACAGAAGCTTTTGTAGAGAATTTTCTGAAGTAGTAGCGCCACTTACTGATTTGCTGAGAGGAAAAACAACTTTTGTTTGGTCCCCTGTTTGTCAACAGGCTTTTGAATGGGTAAAGGTACTGTTGTGCCCCTGTTGTGGCAGCCCTGCGGTCTGACCATCTGCGCTTTGGTAAACCAGTGAGCTTCAAATTTAATTCACATCAGTTAAATTATTCTACGATAGAAAAAGAAGCACTTGTATTGGTAAGGGCGCTAAAACATTTTGATGTTTATGTGGGTTCTGGTGTGCCTGTGGTGGTCTATTACAGACACCGACCACAATCCCTTGATTTTTCTCCACTCTCTGCAGTGTCCAAACCAGAGATTGATCAGGTGGTCACTGTTGTTACAGTCATATTGGCTAGATATTCTTCATAACAAGGGTTCAGACAATGTGGTGGTGGACGTATTGCCTATGTATGTTGCCTGCTTGTCTGCATCCTTGTGTCTGTCCTTTCCCCTCTTACTTTGCTTCCCACTGGTACCAGGTTGGTGGGGGATTCAATTTCCTTAATTTTAAAACAAGTAAAATATGCATTAGTAATACCTCTTCTGGTTGAAATGAGTGGGTGCCGGGTGACCTCAGAGATCGTGGACAGGTCAGAGAGGGTTCCACTGGATGACAAAAACTCACTTCTGAAGTGTCTCTTCTGAACGTCCTGAAAGGCCAGGCTGGCTACACCACAGCTGCAGTGCTGCTGGAAAAAGTCCTGTTCAGAAAGATGGCAAGAAGAAGACACAGACAGCTTAATATAATAATATTCTTTTTTTTTTTAGCACTTTTATATAAGTCCTACTGATTTGAAGTAGAAATTGATTGCCTTTTAATTTTAAAATTGATTCTTTTGGCATAATAATCATCACCATTGTGGATATTTATATTGGTGCAGCTATGAGACAGCAGTCCAATTATTGATTTAATTTTGCTCATTCAAGACCGCAGATGGCATGATCCACAAATATTTCACTATCCACAAACATGTATTTTTTTATTTGTGTTGTGTAGTCATATCCACAAAAATTAAATGCATAAACTATGCATAACTCTGTAAACATGCATTTTAATTTCATATAAAAATCATATTGGTTTTACAAATGTAAATAGTTTCACCACAAAAATACATGTCAAGTCATATTTACGAATTTGTGGATGCATTTGTACATGTGAAATGGGTTTTGCAAATTTGTGGATTGCTTCCTGTCAGTTTGTGGGCAACGTGACATTTGTGACTTCCCTCCTATTTGTTTGCAGATTTTTGTCCAATCCGTATCTGTAGAAAAAATTCCACAAATGTGAGGTGCAGTTAGTAACTACACTAGCAGGTGGTGATACATTCACAGACACAGAAGAGGACAAACCTGAATACGCCACATCCAGTTATACAATACATAGTATGTCAAATGCAGTATGCCAAAAATACCAAGATGTCCTATTGCATCTGGTCACATTTTGCAGTATGCAAGCCAGCATGCTTTTTTGGCTATTCTGACCCACAATCCTCTGCGCAGCGGAAGATACGTCAGTTTGACTGAGCTGCAGAGAGAGCAATGACAGATGACAGCTCATTCAAGTGTATTGCGACTTGTGTGTATAATTAATACATTACTATACAATTGCTGCACGAAGCTAAGTGGATAAATGAGTGTAAATGTCAATCTATATTTGAAGGAAAATTACCTCAGCCTAGCTTAGAAAGCGTTCTAGCTAGCTTGCTTAACTTTATCTCAGTATCTAACTAGCTGTGTAGTTTATGGAAGTTACCTCTCATACTCTTCTGGAAAACTGATGTCATTTTTAATGTTAGGGTCTTGATGAACATACTGAAACCTTGATAAGGTGGAGAACTGAGAAGCAAGAGGAACGCTGCCGTTAAAGTTTGTGAGTAAGTAACACTTGAGTCTATCTGTCAAAATGTGATAAAAGTTGTCATTGCTGGGCATGTTAGTTAATTGTTGGGTTCCCTGTCTGTTGTAGTCTCAACTCCTGCTGTTGCTGATCCAGTCATTCAGGATGACTGGACACCATTAAGAGGAGGGAGGAGGGCCAGTTAGTAAACTATCTAAAACAGATGGAGAAAAGAGAGGAAAGGAGAGAAGCTGAACAGCAGGCAAAAGAGGAGCACAGATATGAGGAGGCCAGGAGGAGAGAGGAGGCGGCCAGGGCAAATGAGGAAAGGTATGAAGAAAGGTTGTGGCATTTTTGGCACAAGTTAAAAAGTAAAGTTTTGTTTTTGTTGTTTTATTTAACAGTTGATGTCTTTGTGTTTGCTTCAATCAATGTTGTCTAATCAACTTACCTATCTATCTATTCTTATGTGTTTCTTTATAGCTCAATCAGTCACAATACTGTATACTATGTACTGAGTGTTGAATAAGTGACGGCACTGGTAGCTTGGCCCCTACTGGACTTGAAATGGTCTTTCCAGCATCCACGCTTTTTCCTTCCTGGCCATCTTTTCAGCTGCATGTATATCTGTCTCCTCTTTATCTGTTTGGACATTCCCCTCTGATGCCAGGATTCTAGTATTCTCTCCTTGAGAACAGTGAGGCAATCACCCCAGGCCCCAGGGCTACCGGTGGTCCTGAAACAGTGTAACTGTTGACATGACTTCAAAGTTACAGGTGAAACTGGGACAAAGTAATGAATGGATTCCACAGTACACAATACACAAGTCATGACTGATCATTAAATGTTTCATACATAATGCATGTTAAACATAATGCATAGTAGTAGCTTGGGAAAATGACTGTGACAGAATACAAAATAAATAACACCTTAACATAGGCATCAAGCTTGACTTTGGTAAAGAAACGATGGGGTATGTTACTGTGTATCCTAATGTTGTATATAATCATTGTTCTTGAAGAGCTGGAAGGCTCCACAATGTCTCCGTTGTCTAGGCAGAGGTTGTGAGGGATGGTGCAGCAGGTGACTACAACAGGTGCAAAAGTGTGGCTTACTGCTAGGGACTTGAAGAAGATGAAGAACGCCAAAGAGCACTCTGATGCACCTGGCCCTGGACAGCTTGTTGTTATACCTGGCCTGCACAGCATTCAGGACAGGCTTCCCTATGGTGGGTATAGCTGCTGGACAGGACTGTTTTTCAGCACACAGGCATCATGGACAGACCCAGGGAAACCACTGCACACATCCAAGAAGTTGCCACGATGGTCGCAGATGGCCTGAAGGTGGCTGGATGTGAATTATTATCTTATTAAAATAACAGCGAGCATCCTCCGCAGGGGGCTTAATCCAGATGTGGCAGCCGTCAATGGCACTGACTGCCACACGAAATGCTGGAGAGCCTGCTGACCAGGCAAAGCCAGCACCTGCGTCCCCGATCTGGTCTGGTTGAGGAAACCGGACAATCCTCCAGGAGCCCAAGTACTGCCCGGCTGACTTTATGCATTATCCTTTGGACCGTAGTCTTGGGGATGTCAAAAGCCCTTGAGACTAGTCTGTAAGAATCTGCATCGGCAAGCCAGTATAGGAATACAAGGACTTGAAGCTCTTTTTCCCATCCATGATCAGCTTCATGTGTAAGTGCTGCTATGGACCATCTTGTCAGGCGAAGGTCTGGGTGGAGGTTGGACACACCATCAAAATAGAGTTGCATATATATATATATATATATAAGAGAAAGTATATATATATATATATATATATATATTTCTTTTTCTTTCATAATTATTCTTAATCCTGCCAACACTGTTAGGGTGGTGCTAGAGCAGCTACACATCATTTCATACATGGTTTATTTACATTTGAGATACAAAGTCACTACATATTAAGACTGCAATGATCTGATTATACACTGTCCCATGTCATAAAGTTTTGCAAAAATGTATACGGTTACACAACAGAATTGGCACGTATATTACACTGCAAATAAAATTAAGTTAAACGTGAGGCTGCTTCACGTGCAGAACATAACGACAGCAGCTGGTCACCAGTTGAATAGATAGTAATAATAGGAATAAGAATTGTTTAAGTGGACAAAATAGTCATAAAGATAACCAATAACAACAGGACATAACTAGGAAAATAACAATAGAACTGATGGAGAAATGCATATGTAGTTTTACTGTTGTGAATATAATATTGTATGGTAGATACTGTAATCTACATTGTAGGATAAGGAGAGAAACTGTAGGCTAGGAAGAGTTAAAACTACATACTGTCACACCCTCCACCTCCCTCTTTTACTCTCAGCCCTCTTTACTCTTGTGTGAGTGTGATTGTCTGAGTGGAGACAGGTGTGCTAGAGCCAGAGCAGAGCCCCACAAGCTACATCCCATCCTGTAATCTAGCTCCTACAAAGACTCAGCTCTGCCACTCAGATTGTAGTACCTGCTCATCCTGCCTTCTCTGCTCCGGCCCCTGTCTCCAGCACTTCGTCTCGTCAGCCATACACCTCTGCCTTGGAACCCCTGCTCAGCTCAGCAACTCCCCGGTTTCCACTCTGGACCTGCTCTGCTCTGCCCCAGCTTTCCCCCTGCCCAGCGCAACCAGCCACCAGCCCAGCCCTCACGCTTCCACGCACCCCTACTGTCCAGCTCTTCCGGATGCCTTCACATCCCCTTTACCCAGCAATAAATTATCTTCTTCAAGTAACAGTTTTTCGTTGATAACACTAAATAATGATAATAATTTGTAAGTTGTAAAAATAGTATGTAATGTAACAGTAGCAAGGGTTCTCCTAATATGTTTTATCTTTTTAACGATGTAATAAGTATAAGTAATCCACAGCACCTAGCCACTAAATGTGAAGGCGCTTGCTCTGTTAATGTGGCTTGCACAGATTCTCCCATACATAAGGTGGTCGTGTTTTGGTTTCACGGCTGTCTGCTGCTCACTGTCCCCTTCTGATCTTATTTTCCTGTATTTCCGATCATAACTGACCTCTGCATTTCATTCACGTTATCTGGTCATATTAATTCATTCAGATTGTTGCCGACAATATTACATGTGCTGGTCATTGTAGGCCCTATAGATACCCCAATTTCCAGTATCCAGTATATTCGCCCTGACGTCAACACTGTTCTCGCAAATCTAAGAACTCTGAAGCCCTAACTCCCTGGTGGTGGTGTTCTTGTTTTATGGTTGTCACAACTGCTATTTTTGTTTATTCACCATTGCTGGTCATGGCTGACCTTAGCAATCATTCGCACAAACATACTCTTATGGAAGACATATACTTTTGGAAGATATATAGGTCATATAGGTTCTAACATTTTATTGGTCATCTGGCCACAGTGCAGCACACATGGTCAACGTGACCTTAGTCATTACATCAGTGTAACCATCACAATACATTTTTCTTTTCAGCTATGCATTTCATTTCATTCATTTCATTTCATTCACATCTATCTCTCTCTCTCTCTGTCTTTTCCTGCTTCTCTTAATCAGCTGATTATGGGCGGTTACTCTCTCACTTATCCAGCCAGATTTTGCCACAATCTCCATCAGCCAATCATATTGCTGCTGTCAAACTTTAAATTTGTTCTCCTCTTGCATGCTGTCAGCTCTCATTTCAGTGCAGAATGGTTCGTCCACCCCATTCACCTCCACTTCACAACATTTAGTGTCTGGGTCGAGCTCATCAGAATTCCACTCCTCATCACATCCAGATCTTCAGCATCCTTCCACCACCACCACCACCACCACCAGTGTCTAGAATCCATTGGGGGGTATCTTATACTACTCACGGCTTCACTACCCCCCTTAAAATATGATGACATCACGATGGGGTCTAATCGCCAAAGACTCTTCACATTTATCATCTTTATTATGCACAATAAATATTTGTTCACTCATACTGAAGTCTTGCCTGAGTGAAATATTTATAATAATACTGCAGCTATTGTGCATAGTTTTACTAATGTTTTGGACATATTTGTGGAAGCAGCACCCAAGTGCGTGTTACCCATTACAGCAGTTGAGTGACACTGAGAGCCAGCAATGCTACTGGATGCGCTGTCAACTTCTGTGACATGTTACTGACTCGAGAACATCATACTGTTTAGACTATGAAGGTTGATACTAGACATTTTCTCTCTGTTGTCAACCATTAGTTATTTGTTAGTTTATTTTAATTTCTTCTTTTTGGTAGCTACAATTCTGATCAAAGAAGTACCTGAGTCAAAACAGACACCAATAATAGATACATACTGATTTCTTAAAAAATACATTTTAGTTCGACTTTGATGATTTGCCCTTAGATTTGGTCTTTTGACAACATTTGGAGCCATGAACCCAATAAAATGTGTACCTCACTGCACAGTGAAAATGCCTCCCACAAATCCTACAGTTCCCATAATGGAAGCAAACACATCTTTACCTAGACCCTCCATGCCCAGTAAACGCCCCTGTCTTTCAAACTCCACACCCCCAGTTTGTAACACAGCTTTCTGTTATACATTTTAAGTCTCAAGACCAAGCTAAGATAAGCAGAAATAATCAGGTGTACCCTGACTACTGCTTGCCTGCAACAGATCTACACCCTGAGAAAAAATAAGTAAAAGAACAGTCACACACCTCTTTAGTTTTTGTCATCCTGCCATCCTTTTGCAGGCTGCAGATCTGCCTCTGCAGCCGGAGGTTGGTCTCCTGCAGCTGGCTGATCTTCTCGATGAGTTGGCAGATGTGCTCCAGGTAACCCAGGCCTGAACCCAGAAGGTTGGAACTCGCCTGCTGTGCCTGGTCAAACAGAAAGTGTGCAGGTTGCTCTTAGACATAACTTTTGAATGGTATGGGATCTGAAAGGACAGTAATATTTTGGTTTTACTGATAAACAGTACTTTTAAATTTGATTGTATTCATTCCAGACATCAGGATTGATTCACTCAGTACATCATTGTATTATTCTTGTCAGTATGGAAAAGCTTCTGAGATCATCTTGTGACAAAACTCTCTACAGACACAGATATAAGGGAAATTCCAAAGGAATAGCAGCTCTGTAGGGCAGGAAGACCTACTGTACCACACCAATTCAAAGGCAGGAGCAACCTAAGTACTATAGGCCTTTGTTTAGTGGCCTTTCCAACCCATTTTGAATAGAGTGGCCAAGGAGGAGCACAAATCCAAGCCAGGGTGGCACTGGACATGGAATTCCAGAATGACCCTTGTCCCTATATCTAGTGCTGGCCAAAATTTAACTAACAGTTCTTCTCTACAAGGTTGATTCGTACCGGGTCTGCACTGGTACGTACTGCCTCCAGGAAATAGCCATGCGCCCACTCATGTACGACACTGACAGGCTCTCGCATTCTCGCACCTACTTGGGTTTAACAAAGCATTGCAACCTTAGACAGTGTTACAAAATAAGTACAGTGTGACAATGTGTATTGCTTTAAGCAGAGCAGGTGGTGACTGATACATGTTTTCCCCTCTGGGCTTACCGTAGCTGTAGCTGCTTAAATAATTCAGTTCTGCAAACTTGCATACTCGATTCAACTAAAACTTGAACCTCTCATCACTACCTATATCCTGTCAATACATAAACAGACTTAAACTTGTCACTGCATGTACTTTTATTGTCATTGTCAGGGCAGCTTGTCCACATGATAAAGCATAAATCTCACCTTCTGACATTTGTCAGAGTTTGTTTTTAAGTGTGGAATGGGCTCATTATTGCCCTGTGTGGCCTTTGGGGGATAAAACACCCACTATAACTCCAGCTCTCACCAACTGGTCAGGTACCAGTGGATGTTTTCCATCCTTCGGCCTCAAGAGGCAGTGATGAGCCCATTGCTATACCAATTTTCACCATGATTTATCTACAAGCAAAAACGTATGCCATCAAAATAATTTGAAAGATACAATAATTGCACGGATAATTCTACACATAGTGGCTAAAACTATTTTCTTGTATAAGTGTGACTTATCTCCACTAAAGAGACAGCAGAACCCATAGCATAGAATCTTACTAGTACTACATACTACTACTACATTTTGGAAGTACATGTAAACACTGCACTCAGGGTTTGACTGGGAAAATAGACCAGTAGCATTTCCTCAAAAAAACTGACATTAAGATGACCAAACTAGATATTACATCCTCGACTGTGGTTGAACAGCTGGTCTGTGGCCGGCAGCAGATATGAGGCAGAGTGTTGCTAAGAAAATAAATCTTGTTTGACCTGCCTTTGATAAATACTGTTTGAAAAAGCTAAATGAAATAAGTGAGGAGTACTTACACTGTTCCCCATAGTTTTAATGGTTGTATAATTTAAACTTAAACTTTCATGTAACTTGTCAGGCATGAAATCCACTGTGAAATTCAGCACATTAACACATTGTTTACGCTCTTATCATCCTATTTTACGGCTTCTATAAGCACTTTCACAAGTGAGATTCAGGTGGGTGTTGCAGAACTAAAGTCACTTCTGTTTGATTTCAGCATTTTCAGCAATATGAAAAAAAAAAAGGAAAATTTGAGCAAATATTTATCTAATCATCAACATTCCTAAAAGTGTCCCAACAAAAGCAGGATGTGAGCTTAGGTCTTTCCCCCCTCTTTTCCGTGCTGCTGACACTGAAACTCCTGTCAGGCAACTAGGAGCTGTGACGGAAACACTGGCCAAACAATGGGCCAGTCGTCATAACAGGGTGGAGGACTGACATCACTCATTTCCTCTGATGGACAAACCCTCTGTAGATCACACAGGCTGTTGACCATAAACCTGTTCACACTTTCATATTGTCATAGTACATAATAAGATATTCAACTTTGAGCTGGGGCAAATATGTCCTGCCAACATTGCCTCTGGGCATTGGTTTAATTATAGCTAACTGGGCAATTATGCTTAGAAATGTCTTGAAATTTTGAGCTGAAATCAATATCTTAAAGCTGCACAATATTTATACATCTTATTTGCTCTGGAATGTGCATCTGGTCCCCCTCCCATTCATACAGATTTCCAGCCAACCTTGCCTGGGTTTGCCTTCCGACAGAATTCGCTCAGTGCTACGTCACACATTTTGTTGTTCTGGTTGGTTGTGGGTCTATCCAGTTGTGTCCAGAGGCATTTTGGTCTGCTCTTGTTGATAACGCCCCTTCGAAAATGAACTGAGAGGTTCCAGGCTTATTCACATTTGTGAATTGGTCTGGCAATGTCAGGCTAATATTTCCCTGCTTCTCCTGCCGGGAGCAGTGGTGCACAGAGAACAACCTACTGCTCAATGTCAGCCAAACCAAGGAGCTGATCATTGATTTTAGGAAAAAGGACGCAAAGACACACACTTCTGTCTACATCAGTGGATCTGAGGTGGAGCAAGTGAACCGTTTTAGGTTCCTGGGAATCAGCATCACAGAGAACCTGTCATAGACATCACATATATCCACCCTGGTAAAGAAAGTGGCCAAAATAATGTTATTAATGCACCTTTAAATTTTAACATTTGAAGACAGGCAAAAGTACATGTGTGCAATGTATGCATATAAACAATCATATCAAATGCTGCAGACTCTGACTACAACAGATATAGTTGTATACAGCAGAATGTAGGGTGAAGTGATCATTCTTGACCCTTTGAGGCATTCTTTGCTGGGTTTTCAATTCATGTAGCCTATTTACAGGCCTTGGGCACAGTCACTAGCTGTCTTAACTAGACATGCTGAATATTATTGTTTTGCCATCACTTTGCATGTCAGTGGTACTATACATGCTGTGGGGCAGTTTTTTCATGTAAGTTTTGCATAGTGTTCCAGATGTTGACTGGACATTCTGAGCTGATAGTTTCACTGATTCACTAATTTTCATGGATTATGCCACTGTTATTCTTTGTCTTTTGAAATTAATATATTTTTGAGAATTTCCCACCGGGGTTTCCATTATGTTTTGTGTGATGTAAATAGAAAGTATATTGTTGGCATAGAGTCAGTGAGTTAGCTGTATGCTTTAGGTGATCTGCATTTTTTTGCCTGTATTTCTTTATATTTGGCAAATCTGCACCATGACAAGTCATGCTACATTAACTACTATCAGCACCTGTTTGTACTTTAATCATGGCTGTACATACATATTAAGTTATAAGGTAGTTATAAGGCGCTGGACATCAGAGTTACAATACTAGTATCTCTGGAAAGAGAACACTAGTTCCAGCAGTATGTGTATATTCAGATTTGACTATGATATCCCGACGCACAGGTGTTTTTGACACAAAATGCATCGATGGGTTAAAAAGGTTAATGTAATATTTAGCAGATGGATTTCCTCATCTGTTGATGCCTCAGAACCTCTTAACTGGATTAGGGCTACCAGACCTCAAGTAGTTTTTTGGTGGCTAATTAAGACCAGGAAGGGTATTCCTTCCAGGGCATGACCTCACTTCCTCAGGGATAGTTGTTTATAGGGGGGGGGGTCTGTAATCAGAGGCCATTCTGGCTGGGTCAGTCAAGTTATCAGGGCTAGGGCTGATCTTATCCACAGCCCACAGAGACTACTGAGTGATCCACAGCCGGGAAGAGAGGGTGGATTCAGGAATGTCTCCTTTTGCATGCACAGACCCATTTTAAAATGGGCAAGCACACACAAACAAACACACGCACCCTGCTGCACTTCCTCTGAGTTTCCGCTGATCCCATGAGTCAAGGGGCAATAATGTCTCACGCACGGAACTAATTGAGGTGACAAAGATGTGAAAAGCTGCATGTCTGACATACAATAACAGAACAGTGTGTGCTTGTGTTGGCATGAAACATTGGATCCACTATTGTCTGCGGTGAACATTAGTGGCTGATGTCGGGATCAGGAATCCCATACGTCCCATATGAGCTTTCGCACGGCGAATAAATGCATCAACCAAGCACGTTGTGCAGTCACAACTCGGACCTGCTGATTGTTTGTGTTTCTCATCACCCTCTATTATATGACAAAGGAAACAAAAATAAAAAGAGCAGGTGGTGACTGATACAAAAGATATTGAACTCAAGGACAACATGTGGAGCAGCACCGCCGGGTGCAGAATAGTGAGTAGATAAGTTTACTTTTGGATGTAGTAGAGTAAATATTCGCAGGCGAGTATTAGCATTTTTGTGTTGTTTATTCGTTGCGTCCCCGGTGTGTAAAGGCCTTAAGAGTCAAAAGCCATGCTTGTGGCTCTGTGAAGCTGCACTTAGCCACAGTTGTGCTTTGAGCTGAATGCTAATGTCTGCATGTTAACATGCTCACAATGACAATGCTAACATGCTGTTGGAACGTACATCAACTGGTAAATGGAGAGCGTCATCTTCAGGATAAGTGTTATCATGATAACATTTGCAAATTAGCACTGAACACAAACTATAGCTGAGGCTGATGGGAATGTCATTAGTTTTGCAGGTATTTGGTCATAAACTGGACAAAATGAAATTTTGACCTGCTTGTGGCACTAGATATAAATGCAGAGGATTACCAAAATCAGTAGTATTCATCTTCTGGGGACCATACATTTCTGTATCAAATTTTATGACAATCAATGTAGATATTTGTTGTTTCAGTCTGAACCAAAGTGGTGGACCAACAGTGAGCCAGAGGTACGCAGTAGCTACGACCACATTTCTAGTGTAGCTAAAACCTTATAAAGGTTCTCTGTAGGACAGGTTCAGGTTCATAGGACCTTTACAAGAAATATCCTCCTATCCAGCCCTGCAGTGACATCACAACCATAGAACATAAAGAACTGCATTCGAACCACACAGTCTTTTATTTTGATTTGACTTTTTCTCTGTATGGCTACATAGACTCTTTCTGTGTTAATGTTCTTTTTTTTTTTCAAATGAGTGAGCATATTATTTAATGTGGTGGTTACTAGGACTAGCCTACTAATGATTCTTTTATAAAATAATTAGGCAATATCTGATTTCATGATTTCGTTTTTCACATATAAAACATGAGCACGATAAGACAATAACACCCGAGATCACCGTGGAAACTGAGGCCTCCTCTGGCCCTCACTTGGTAGATGTTTCCATTATCTTTGCTGCATCCAAAATACTTTCCTAAACATGACAGTGCTGGAAAAAATGAAGCACCAGATATTTGTACAGCACCCAGATAGGGAGGAAGGTATGAGCAGATCACGTACACTGACTCTTCCCAGCTAGACACCGCAGTCTTTTCAACACACAGAGATAGTATTTCTGCCTGAATTCCCTGCAGTATATCTTTCAGAGTGCTTAGGCAGGAGCTGGAAGACACTATGTACTGGTGTTGTTTTTCTGTCAAGTGATAGTTTTGGCACCTGAATTTGATTTAGTTTTAGTCTTAGTTAGTCTTTTGATGAAAACGTAAAATAGGTTTGGTCACGTTTGTTGTTTCATTATAGTAGTCAACAAAAACTAAAGCCATTTTAGTCTAGTTTATGTCAGTCAAATTGTTCTCATTTTCACTTTTTTTTCTTTTATTTTCACTTAATTTTATTTTTTTTATGTCCTCTACACACCTCTGAGGCTACAGCTGTGCCATCTATGATGTGTACAGTTACCATGGCTACAGCTGTTGTTCTGGTGTAGTGTTGTACAACTGTAATTTCTGTATCTAGCAAATGCAGCATTGGATTGTTAACATAAAGTTGCGCTATAGGAACATTTGACGGCAGTATATAATATTAATTCAGGAATCAAAAAATCTATTGAAAAATCAGTTTTTTAAAAACAACTTAAAATTTAAACTTAAGTGAATAGATTTTTTGAGCATCCAGATATTAATATCTAAAATACATTTAAAAAGGGAATCAACTGGTCCTGTGTCATCAGGAGACACGGCCACATAAAGTTGTGTGTCATCGGCATAACTATGGAAAGTGATGCCGTGTCTCCTGATGACATCACAAAGGGGTAACATATAGATAAAAAAAAGTAGCCCTAAAATCGATCCTTGGGGAACCCCACAATTATTTTGGAGGTTTTGGAGAGGTTATCATGAATTGAACTCTCTGCCAGTTCCATACAGTCTAATTCCTCAGTCTATTTAAAAGAATTTTGTGATCAACTGTATCAAAAGCAGCGCTCAGATTGAGTAGTACCTACAATTGTATCTTGTAACAAATGATTAAAATTGTAAGGACCTCCTCAGACACTGAATCATTTTTAATAAAAGAGGTTGGGATTGGGTCATGGGTGCATGTGGAGGTCTTCAGTGTTGTTACCACTTCCCTGAGCATTTCAGCATCAACAAGGCTAAAGCTGTCCAGCAGGGCTTCACACTCTATGCTGGATCTTTCTTCAGCTGTTATGGCATTGTGTAGTTGACAGAATTAGACCTGATGTTGGCTGTCTTCTCTTTGAAGTAGTCCACAAATTCATCACATTTATAAGCGATATGATGGTTGCTATGGTCTATAACAGGGTTAATGAGGTGATCGATAGTATTAAAAGGAACTCTGGGGTTGCTTATGTTAGAATTTATCAGGTTAGAAAAATAAAATTGCCTAGCAGTCCAAATTGTTTTATTATACATTTTTAATTTTTCCAATAAAATCTCTTTATGCACATGTAACTTAGTTTTGTGCCGTCTGTGCTCTACAATTCGACAGTCCCTCTTTAATTTAGTGGTTTCATAATTCTTCCATGGCATGCTCCTCTTTTTAATAATTTTTTCTAAGTGGTGCAACAGCATCAAGGGCTGTAGCCAGCTTTTTGTTAAATGCATTAAGGAGACTGTCAATATGTGCTAAGAAGTAAAGGAGTAAAACAGCATTGTTTTTACCACTTGCTCTATGGAAGTTGGCAGTGTACAATGAAATACATTAAAAAATACACAGGTGGTTTGAGAGAGCCAAGTCAACAACAGAACACACATTTATGTTCAGCCCATATGAAATTACCAAAGTGTAATGTGTGCCAAAAGGTCCAAAGAGTGACCTAGGTTATCAGTTGGCTCATTAACATGCTGTTTAAAATCCATACACACTAAATTTCTTCCTTCACTTTGTTAACTGTCTTATTATCAACATGTATATTAAAATCATCAATCATATTTAGCGTAAATGCAAAATAATCGATTAAAAAATCATTAAAAAAACTTAAAACTTAAACTTAAGTGAATAGATTTTCCTCCACCCCTAGCATTCATAGTGTTGCACTAATTTGTTCATATGAAAACTGCCAGAAATGTATGTAAAAGACTGGAAAAAGAAAGCTTGGGAGAAGTTCACTTTCTTACCTTTGCACACCTTCCTACTTACTGTGTAAAGTGGATGTGAATGTCGAATTGTTGGTTCCAGACAGTTACAGAAAACACTTGGAGCATAACTGTGCCCTTAGATGGTTGACAGCCTACATTAATCTTGCGCTCATTCCGATCAATAACCTATGAACCTGTAACAATGAAAGATAGCCAACTGACAGTAACATTAACATTGAAGTTAATGTAATGATATTAAGTTAATGTTAGCTCACTTTTTATGTGTGCTGGCCTGCATGTTTTGCTGGGTATGTCCCAGCTGTTTTGTTGCCACTTATTGCCTAACTTTCATTTGGACTGTAGATGAATTTAGTCCATATCTGTTACTTTTTTCCTTCCTAGAACCAGTAATGCTAACATTACTGGCAAAGACATAACGTTACTGAAATGCAAGATGCTGCTTATTAGTACAACAGGTTGGGAAAGTCTTTACATTAAAACAGGAAAACAGTAAATTGGCAAAAATCTAATACACTTATCCATTCTTGTTGAATCTATTCTTGTTGTATTTAATGACAAACAGAGGAACAGAGTAGGAGAAAAAAGGCATGTGGGTGCACAGAAAAAGTCCTTGATGTTCACATATTTGAGGCAAGAAAAATCCAATATCCCTCTGCTGAGAACTACAGAGTCCCATTTAGCAGGGAAAGGAATTACAATATTAGCTGTGGTGACAAGTGATGATGATGACAGTGGGGGTGACACCACCTTACTGCCTGTCAGCAATGTACCCCTAGAGTTCATCATGCTGGGCCCCTAAAAGCCACTGCCACACACCAGTACCTCACAGGGTCCCCAGTGACCTATCAAAGACTCCTTATCTAGGTAAATATGTGAGTAATTTGAGATATTTGACACTTATTTAATGCATCCAGGTAGGCGGGCAAGCAACACAGGGGGGTCCAGATGAGAGAGGGGCTGGCGGTCAGTGACAGTATCGCTAGAAAAATCTCCAGTCCCTCGGCACAGATGAACAGGTGCTGCATGACATGCAGGTCCATGAAAAAACTGCTACACACTGTAATGCATTCCCACTCCACCTTGCTACCTCTGTCTGAGTGCAAGCAGGCTCTCATGTTTTGGTTTGCCCAATGTGTCAGCAATAGTACAAGCCTTGTCTCAGAAAGGCCTTTGAGCTTGATATTGTTTTGAAAGGTCTTTGATGACGGGAAGGATATGGTGGAATATCTCTAGCTTGCAGCTATGTATTAGCTTGAAAAGCTTGAGCTGTTTAAATTATTTGTTGTAAGTATAGAGATATATCTATAAAATTGCCAAAGTGCACAATATTCTTTTTTTCAGGTTTTCAAAGTGACGCTTTAGTAGACAGATTATTCAGTAAATGACTAGTATTTACCCTTGCCTAGAGTCCTACAAAGACTCAGCTCTACCACATCCACCTTACCAGATCGAGATCATAGTACCCACTAATCCTGCCTGCTCTGCTCCAGACTTTTTACCAAGTGCCATTATCAGGTCATGATTTTGACTTGTCCCATATTTTATATTTTAGTTTTAGCAAAATTAATGATATTCCCATCAGGCTCAGCTGTAATTTGCGTTTAGTGGTAATTACCAAATGTAAGCATGCTAACACACAAAACAAAGATGGTAACAGTATTAAACATTACACCTGGTAAACATAAGTCTGTTAGAATTGTCATTGTGAGCATATTAGCATGCTGATGCTAGCATTCAGCTCAAAACAAGACTGCCTTACAGAGCTGCTAGCATAGCTGTAGACTCCTGTTCTAACACAGATAAGAGAGCCTAAGTTATGTATTGGCAAGGCCGATATTATGTATTGCATAGTATTGCATTGTAAAATATTGATAACCAGTATCAATATCTAAGTCTGCCTCAAAAATCTAGTATCGGTCGGACTCTAACAAATGAGCTTTTAGACCTTTTTCAGTATCTCAAGCTGGTAAAAAAATGTCAGTAGAAATTTTACCAATACTAATAATGAATTTACTCTTTGAAACGACATTGTCTTTTGGAAATTAAGATTGTTACTTAAAAGGTGCTTTAAACCTTTTGTTAGTATCATTTTCACAATTGGTCCCTCTCTAGTCTAAAATAACAGAAGGCTTTCATGTGGAAACCATAAGTCTGTATCAGATTCTCACTTTAATAGCTGCCGGTAATGAAACACAGTCTCAAGGCCTGACTGTGATGTTTTCAGGAACATCAAACAGGTGATTATGACATAGCAGCTTCCACAGCTGTCAGGTGCTCTCTCTGTAGAGCCCACTTTGTTCTCTCCTTTTTAGATGTGAACAAGAAAATACGTTTTTTTCAAGTAACATGAATGGAACATGCCCCTGCAGGTCCTTATGAATGAGTACTGTTTGCTTTTTGTCATGTCTCTGGCACAGGATGAGGCCAATGCACAGGTACAGCTTCAATGCTTTTTACATTATTTTGTTCAGCTACTAAGTTAAAGAGAATACCTGAAAATTGAAGGACCTCCATATGTTAATGACACCTATAAATACACTCCAGAAAATTACTGACTTGGTGAACTTTATTTCAATTGCAACTACCTGGTGACATAGAGACTGGAAAGAGTTTAAAATTAGAGATAATGACAGAGGATATAAAATATCTTTGCTGCTCACCCAAATAGGATTTTCCTCAAGTCTGGAGGAACCAGAATTGTCCTTATTCAACAGTATTAGAAGCACTAAACACACTGCACACACACACACAGAAATGTATTATCCAACATGAATGCAAACGTTTGTTTTCAGTGCTTGAATTGCATTAAGTCACTTGGTACACAGTTACAACATCTAGCTTAGACATGCAAGAACTTTTTTAGACAGAAACTATTTGTAAAGCTGTGTTCACATTGAAAGCTAAATTAATTTTACTGGCAGACGTAAATTTGAAAACCCTGAGCAGCATGAGCTGAAGCAAAGACATACTTGCACGAGTTGAAAATGTTTCAGCATGAGCAAAACATTTGCGCATATCCTGAAGCTGCGAGACTCAAATTCATGCATGTATGGAGATAAGAACAAAAGGAAAGGGATCTAGAGGAAAATATGAGAAACTACTAGAGTTCTTGATAAATTCTGAGATCAGTCAGAGGCTGAGCTGTCACTGCAGCACACTCTGGACTAGAGCCCAGTTGATTAATCAGTAACATAAAATGATTGACCAGAAATGCCAAAGAGGTGATTTAGAAACAGTGTCTCTTGGCTATAAAGTTAAGGGATCCTATTACAAATGTTTTTCATGTTAAGTGGTTATGTAAAAATAATAAATAACAGCTGATATATTGTCATGAGATTTTTGAAACTCTCAAACGTCAATGGTGTAATGACTCAAAAATAACCCTATTTGTCAGACTATACTCTGCACACACATGGCTGGTACCTATGTTGCTACAGCTTACGTCTGCACAGGCTATTTGTGGTGAATGAACAGACTGCACAAACAGTCCATCAGCCAAATTCACGCAGATTAAACAAGGGAATAATTTGCTTTACATTTGATCTGAAAGCACCTTAAAACATTTTCATCTGCAATATATACATTTAAAGCATCGTGTGTGACATTGGATGCACAAATGTTTGAGTTTAAAAATTTTGGAGTAAACAGATTTAGACTAGAAGGAAACCCCGGGGTGGACCCAGAACATGCCAGAGGTGATTTAATAGCTTATCCCATCTGGCCTGGGAACATCAAGGAAGAGCTGGAGGATGTGGCCAGGGAGAAGGACATCTGGGTTACCTTGGTTAGCCTGCGTAGCCCGCATCCATATAAGGTGTGGAAAATGTATGGATGGATCAGTGGATGTTAAGACATGATGTTCTTCTTACCTCGCTAAGTCTGCAGCATTCATCCATGTACTCCTTCAGGCTGTCATTGGTGGCACTCGTCCATATAGGCTCTGGCTCAAAGTCATTGCCCATCATGTCATCACAGGCTCCTGTTGAGGATTGCTTCCCAGGCCTCATGTCCTCTACAACACTGTTTTCCTTGAGCTGTCCAGACATCTCCTCATCTCCTTCAGGGGTGATTCCTGAAGCCCTACACTGATCTCTATCCGTGTCCTCACCTATGTGCAGTTCTACTCTCAAAGCTGAAGAACTGAGTTCCTCTGAGTGTATGAACACATTGTCCTGAGTATCCACTGCTGTAGTCAGACTATTATCCACTGAGTCCTCTGCCTGTTTAATCTTGGAGCTCTGTGCATATGTGACAAGTTTATCAGGGAGAGTGGTAGGGTCAGAGTTTAAGTTGCAGGAGTCGCAGGAGGACTCTCGACTGTGGACCAAGAAACTATGTTCAGAGCCTGTCGGGGTGGATGGAGAGTTAGCTCCACTGGGCAGCTCCACTCCAGAGTCCTCTGACTCAAACTTGTACAACCTCGGCAGCTGAGAATCTGAGAAAATGGCAGACAGGTAGTCTGAGCTGGACTCCATCCGAGGCTGTCCGGATTTCTCATCAAGATGAGAATTCACCTGTGAGGCTTTGGTGGGGTTCGAGATGTCCTGCTCCAAAACTGACACTGTGGAGATGGTGGACACAGAGTCATCGGCCATCAGGAACTTTTCGTGGAAGTTGCTGAAGAGCTTCATTTTTGTAAGGACAACCTCACTGTCCAGTACCGCATCTCTGTCTCCTTTCCCTGTTAAACAAAGAAATATAGATTTATTCTAGCAGCCCCATCTCAACAAGTCCTTCAATAATACGTTGTTTGTAATTGCCTAAGCACTTTTCTTTTCTGATCTGATGTCTTTATTGGCAGGATGACTTAGCCTTCAAAAACCGTAACAGAATGAAGTGTTTTCTGATTTGACACAGCTATGGTTAAGGTTTGGTTAGGTTTACGGACAAAAAAACATTTTTTAATTTTAATTAGAATGTATTGAAAGGATAGCGCCTTGAGATGTAGCATCTCATTTTAAATACAAAATAAACTGCATTACATAACAAACTGCTTGTATCTGCAAATACACAGATATAAGCAGCTCGCTCACCCTCTTCCATCCATACCCCAAGCCCTCAGCTGTTATACAAAAAAATGGTTACAATGACTCAGATAATAAAACAATTGCAAACAATAAAACAAAAAAACAATTTTAATGAGAAAAAAAAGATGTCCTGAAGCAGCAGAAAGAGGTAATAGATCTCAGAAAAAGAGGAAGATTATTCCAGTAGGATAGAGCTTTGTATTGGAATAACCTGCGTCCGACTTCTTTGAAAATCCTGTGGACAAAGAAAAAGGGATGTTGCATATGTCTGAGTGGATATGAAGATCTACATGGAACCAGAAACTGTTTCAAATAGGAAGGACAATTAAAATAAACACATATTAAGATGAAATGAACCCAGTGAAATTGCCTTTTAGATTAAGGGTGCAACCAATTAAGCTATTCATACATGAAACAATGGTGAGTTATATATGGGCACCTCAAACAAATCTACATAGAGAATTATATACGACATTAAAGGGCCTAAGATAAGTGTTGGAGGTGTTCTGATAGACATGTCAGCATAATCAAAATAGGTAGTATCAACTGAGAATTTTTTTTTTCTGATTTGAAATAATAGCGATAAAGTGAACTCAGACAACCATACTTTCTTTTTATAATAAAATCAATGTGGGGCTTAAAGGAGGCCTTAGGGTCAATCCAAAGTCAAAGATATTTGAACGAATCAACTTTCTCAAGGGGTGACCCATCATCAAAATTATTATGCAGATCAAAGGAATATGAACGACTATGTTGCGTACCAAACACCATGCTGCAGGACTTCTTCTTATTTAATACAAGTTTGTTGTTATGAAACTAGTTTTGTACCAAGTTAAAATCAAACTGTAAAGAATTCTGGATTTGTAATATATCGGAGTCAGAAATGAAAATCATCAGCATAAAGATTAACAAGACAATTTGAGCATATTTGAAGTAAGTCTAATAAAAATAGAAAAAAGAAGTGGTCCCAAGATGGAACCTTGTGGAACACCCTAGTAGTCAGATTGTCAGATTGAAGTCAGATTGAAAACATTGACAACACATTGATGCCTATTATGAAGATAGGTATTACACCAGAAGAGAGCACTTTGATTTAAACCAATAGAATAGAGCTTATCAAGGAGGATGTAGTGATCAACCATATCAAAAATCTTGGAAAGATGGATAAAACATTGCACCTGAGAGTTGGCCTTTATCAAAAGATGAGAACACATCATTAGTAAATTTTAGAAGAAACATTTGGTCTAAAACCTGATTGGGATAGAGATACAATATTGAACAGATTGATGTACTGTGATAATTGATTAAAAATAAGTTTCTCAAAGATGTTAGAAATAGTACAAATAATAGGAATTGGTCGATAATTATTCACAGCAGATGGGTCTCCACCTTTGAAAAGAGGGGTAACTGTGGCACATTACCATACGGGGGGAATTAGTAGACAGAGACAAGTTAAATAAATCTGCAAGGGGATATTATTACATGATCAGCAAGTTGCTTTCTTTTAACTTACATATAGCATAGCAAGAGCAAGCAGGACAGGCAGACAAACACCACACATATACACACACACATACACACCCACAAATACATAAAAGAAGTGAGTGGCAGGTTAACTAAAATAGAGCAAATAACCACAGGCTCTGACTGCTACATTTCTTATATGGGAACAAAGGGAGGGCCCTGCTTATTCCAAGTTAAATAAAATAGATTATCCAAAAATCAGGTAACTTCAAGAGGCAGAAAGTAGCAAATGATCAGTATTCCATGGTTTTATGACAATGGTTAGCCTACAACATTGCATCATGACATTCCATGACTGGAACTGATGCCACCGGTGTCACAGTTTTCGGCAAACATTGACTCGCACACCATGGCGTTATCACATAGTAGGCTAGCCAAAATAAAGTTAACAATAAAGTTATTGTTTGCAAATAACAGAACAGAGAGAGTTTGCAGAAGTTACTAATATAATATAGTCAATATTCCAGTTACGTGACGTGATCCAGGAGAAAAGAACTTAACATCAGTCAAGCAAACAAAATTAGGAGGTTGGCAACTTGCAGGATGATCTACTCACAACACTGTCATAGGGAGGAGAAGGAGCGGTCTCAGAAAAAGGTCTCAGCTTCCTCGGGACAGCAGAACACTTTTGGCTTTCCCTCCACCATCACTCTTAGCATACAAGGATACAGCAGAGAGTATTTGATATCAGCAGCATGGAGTTTCTTTTTGACAGCATCAAACTGATGATGTTTATTGATCAAACCAGCACTGAAGTTGGGATAAATATGGACTCGAGTGCCCATATAGGTGAGCTCCCTTCTTTCCATGGACAGATGTAAAATCCTCACTTTGTCCTGGAAATGTAAGACCTTGACCAGGCTGGGTCTAGGAGCAGATCAGGTGTTGGAGCTGAAGGTGGGAGAACGATGAGCCCTTTCGATGACCGGCACAGTGGAAAGGTTCTTCTTGCGAAGAAGTAGTGGGATCAGCTGGTTTAAGAAGGCGATCTTGTCTCTTCCTTCACTTTGTTCAGGGATATTAATAAAACGAAGGTTAGATGACCAACTTCTGTTCTCAGCGTCATCAACTTTATCCTTAAGGTAGGCATTGTCCTTTTCGAGTGTTTGCACATGTTTTGTCAGGTCATCAATGTTATCTTCATTAGAACTCACCATGTGTTCGATCTCTGAGACTTGCTCACACAGTGAAGATAAAGATCCCTGAATGTGGTTCAGAGCAGTTTGAATGGTCTCAATCTTTGAGTCAAAATGAGCCATCATTTCAACTTTGATCTGTTGAATGGCGTCCCAGATTGTCTGTAGGGACACCTCGGCCTGATCCATAGCAAGGAGCAAACTGTTAGTTTCTGTATGGGGAAAATGCTCGGCAGAAAAGATCAAGCAGAAGGAGAAAAATCAAACTTTTCAAACAAGATGTAGATCAAATTAGGGAAGCTATTGTGTCCATTTTGAATGCCTACAGCACTTTGACTTGGTTAGGGAAAAATTATGGATCAGTTAAAATAACTACTCAGGTTCATCGTCATGGATAAAAAAATATGTACTTGGTTAAGGTTCGGGAACGATTGTGGTCAGAGTCAAAAGAAATTAATGATGACTGTTAAATAATAATAATAAAACATGAGACAAGAGGCATTCTCCCATGTTAAATTTCTAGATTTTGTTGACCTATCCATTATCCCAAACTCCTGTCTTTCTGTGTACGTTGTGGCTCTACAGCAGTGTCACCCAACTTCCTCCTTAATATATAAATGTATATATCAATATTATTGTAAATATTGTAATTTTTGGTTGCTTTTTGTTCTGTGCTCTGTGCTATCTCTGTGGGCATTGCCATTTTTCATTTCAGTGTACATCCTACATGCACACGTGACAAATAAAGTTCTCACGTCTTGAATCTGCATACCTGGGCTGCCAGTTTGCAATGTTTTCACACAGTCTGAGATGTCACTGCCTCAAGGGAAACAAAAGACCTTGAAATACCTGAGCTTAAGCCAAACTTAAAGTGTAGGTTAGGGATGCCAGAGAGTGGATTTGCTTGACTTAAGGTATTTCAAGTATTGCCAAATTATATAACACCTGACTGATGTACAACCATAATTCATTTTAAAAGCATTTTAAGAACAAAATGAAAGACTGTAGAAGCGCAGGTATTTCAGCCATTCTGTAAACATCAATTGGATAATTCTGGACTGGATCCGGTCTTTTGACCATGAATGGCCCATATACTCCATCAAAAAGTACATCTATAGATACGACTGGATGCTTGAGTGAAACCCGAGGACTGGTGTTTATGTAATCCAGCATTCTTTAACTCAAATACCACAGGGCCCATACAATTTGAAAGTGTCCCCTACCTGACTGTCCAGCTTTGATCTGAAGCTCCAGTTAAGACCATTACAGGGAGCAGTCATATGTGTCCTCCCCTCTTTCTCACTGTGTGAATTTGATATGTCTCTCTGTCAATCAAATGACACCGTTTCCTCCCTTCCAACCTTTGAATTTTAAGAGAAAAGACAAAACGCATTCCCTCATTCCCCAGGGAAATGCAGGGGCCCTGATTAAGCTTAGGGGTTGTTATATTTGTTTAGTCAAGTGCTTGAAATAGAATTGCAGCTAAGGGCCATTTTGGAAGAATATAATTCCAGAGTTCTAGATCCCACCTTAACAATAGTGGAGGTTGGGTGACTTCCTGCAGGGTGAATTGGAGATCTTGCCAAGGCAAATATGAGATTAAAAGTTCTTTGAAGTGGTAAATCTGACGCTTTTATCCTCTCTGAGGGGAACTTTGGAGGAGGGAGTCCTTGGAGTGGAATGTTCTCCAAAGCCTGTTGTGAGAATTTGTCTTTAGCTTGGGCAGCTGTGGCTCAGGAGGTAGAGCGGGTCTGTGTGGTTTAGATGAGGCAGAGGGGATGTGTGATTGTGATGGGTGGACGCCTTCACTGAATGATGAATGATTCACAAGTAATTAGAAACAGTATGTTAGCTGATTGGATTAAGCCTCAAGACTCAATGCCTTACATTAATGCATAGCTCTTAGACAGTAATCTTTGTACACTGCATACTGTGAACCTTTGCACATCCATCAGTTAATATTTTACACATCCTGCAGAAAATTTACAGTTACAGTATTATTGTACAGTCTTTCTACTTTTATCTTATTCTATTTTATTTTATATTTCTTCACATTTTTTATTGCTAATTTCTCCATTTTATATTTGTATTCTTGGCTTGCTTTTTACAGTACTTGCTTTTTAGTGGCTTTATTTTATATATCTGTTTTTTTTTTCTCTACTATACTTATTTTTGCACCAATATACCAAAGCAAATTCCTTGTATGTGGAAACCATAGATATAAAACCTACTTGGCAATAAATCCGATTCTGATTCTGATTCTGATTCTGGAACTGATTGGAGAGTTTTCAACTTTGATTGCTACTTGGCACAACTGAAAATCTCAAAATGTGAAATATGTTTAAATTGGGCCAATACAAAACAACAAAATATTTGCTTTTGATGAATTGCAAGTACATCAAATCAATGAAAAAATGGTTGTTTTTTTCATTTATATACAGGTTATATACAGAAGATTTTCAAACAAAGCAGCAATGCACCCACAGTTCATAGAAATTGACCACTGTTTTGATAACCCTGTTGTTAAATAAGAGTAGATCTGTCAAAACACTGATAGTACAGTGTTTGGTTATGCCATATCAGCTTCTACAGGCTCTCAACTAGGTCGCTTCCCATGTTAAACAAGGTCTGTTTTCTTAACATCAGGCCCCTTAATGTTGTATATAACATTCTTGGTTAAACAAAAGCAAAAAACTTTTTTAAAAGTTCTGAAGCTTATGCAGTGCTTATGTATGGCCGAATCTAGCAATTCTAGCAAGTCTGATATCAGTAAAGGTTAATTCAGTTGTAGTAGGAATTCCCGGGAATAAAACAGCTCGATTCACTGTCCTCACTTGATGAAGTCGACACAAAACAGGCCAATCAAAAGACAGACTTAAGGCACAACATGACCCAACACAATCAAGTGTCACATGTCACATGTCACCAGTATCCACAGTGGAAATTATACCCTTGGAGGACGCCCCTGGGCCCTTAATAGCACAGTCAGAACAGACTTGCTGGCACATGTCTGAAAACATCAGGACACCTCAAACATAGTTCCAACACTTTAACCATACTGCATCAAATATATTAAATTGCAGGCAACCACAACAACATTACTTAAGCCTAACACTACCTTACCAGCTATACATTACTGGTGAACCTAAACTAACCACTAACCAACCAGTTATGTCAAGTGAGTAGAAACTGATGATATTCATCCACAGCCTCGCTTTTTACTGTGGCAAATATGTGTCATTTGTGTTATATACTACTGAATTCGATTTTTTTATTACATATTTGCAAAAGTCGCAAAATGTTCATAGTGACTGTATTTATAAAATGGTCATTATCAACATATTTCAATTGTTTTCCCTATAATATTCTCTTGTATAGCAACTAAAGCATGATTAATGTTTGTATGGTTATTTGTAGGCAACTTGGTTAAGGTTAGGGGAAAAAACCTTGAACCTTGGATCTTGAAATTGTGTTCTTAGTTAAATATGTAAAAAATAAATTGTGACACAAGACGTGTTGACTTTAAGCAAAACTACAATCTTGCCTGACCCTGACCAAATGAACCCAAACCTAACCACACATTTCAAGACACAAACCCAGGTCTCCTGTGTCAAAGTCCTGATCTTTGTATAAAAAATAGCACTTTGTAGACTGGGAGGATCATTGCCAGTGGATTGTATATATATATGTATTTGGTAAAACCATTTTGTAGTACATAGACGTAATTTTTTGGTGTCAGAGTAGCTTCCAACACAATAAATGCTAAAGGCCCAAGATGTAATTACAGTACAACACTATATGCCTTTCATATACAGTCTGCAAGTACAGCCCACATTCAAGGGAGAGCCTTAAATATTTAAAAAAGATGATGTATAGTTTATGTTATATCTTCTTTCTTCAAGACAACTGCAAGCTGCTATACAAACCTCACACCTTTGGGCCTGTATTATTTTTGATACATTGTAAAATTAGCTTGTTCTTTAGGGCACCTGAGGGCCAAAGACCCAGACAACACTCCTGACTTACTACTGTGGCATCATTTATACACTGAGATTCAAGCGATTCTTTTACACTCACATTTTTGTTTTTGTGATGGTCTCCACTTTACCCAGGGACCCCTGACTACAAGTGACCTTCAGTCAGTCAAGAATGAGGCCCCCCAGGCAGTGATCCATCCTTGCTTCCACCATGGAACACAGACAGCAGAAAAATCTGACATCAGTAGGTTTTCTGACTGTGAGGGATGAGCATAAGTCAATGAAACTACTGGTGAGACACTGTTGCACTACCGATACCTATCTGTCTTACAGCTGTTAGTCAGCTGAACATGTACTAACAAGCAGGTAAACTGTAAAATGACCCTGCCAGAATATTTATGGCTGTCAGCCTGTGTGTCTGTTGAGCCAGACAGTATCTGACAGTTAAACTGTCCTACACTGACCCAGTTTCTAGCCAATCTGAAGTTTTGATGCTTTTTATTGGGTCATTGTTAAAGAATATAAGGCGTTCTGCTTCCTAAAGCCCCCCGAGGGTTCAGTTAACAACCTGTGAACTGGACTCCCTGTACCAAAGAGAACAAACAGTGACTCACTGGGCAGCCTGGAATCTCAATAATGTAATACATTGTTATGTAACTTCCAGGAGTATGAATATAACTGAGCCATGTGTTGGAGCAAAATACGAAAAAGAGAATGTAGATCAGTGGCTATCTCAGGTCTCAGCCAGATATGAAACAGATAGGATGTTTTTGTTTCCCTCAAACCTACTTTTACCTACAATAACTTTATTCAAGACTTTATCCCTCGGTAGGAAAAGTGGTTGGAACAGCAACCTGTCTCTCTCTTTACTTCATACCAACCTATTTAAAGCCTCTGAGAATATTGATTGCATCTGCATTGTTTAGTTGACCTACTTCATCATTCTGTTTTTATTCTGTCTGACAGTACATGTCAAGAGTGAGTAAGAGGCAATAAAGCTATCACCGCAGCTGACTCAGTCTGCACAGCACCTCTGTCCTATTGTGAGCCAAACTGCCTGCATAGAAGAGACCAGTTATATGCCAACTTTATCGCCAGTCAAGAAAATTGACAGATCTGTAAAACCCCAAGCTACTTTCAATGCCTACATTCTGTAATGGCCGATGCCACAATTGTTCAAATTCTTTCTTTCTGCAATATCTGTACATGGCAGCTACAGTACGGTTAGGTTATGAAAAGATTGTGGTAACAGATAGGACTAAGAGTCTACAGTCATGCTAGCAGCTCTGTGAGGCTGTACTTATACACAGCAGTGCTTTGAGCGTATGCTAACATCATCATTCTAATATACTAGCAATGACTGCTCATGTTTAGCAGGTACAATGTTTTTCATGTTCACTACATGGAGCGACGCCTGCGAGCTAGTTCAGGCAGTCAACTCGAGCTGCATTGCTACACATGTGACATACCTCACTCTCTACAACCATCTACCAAACACACCGTCCCAATTTGGCGTTCTATTTAAACTGCAATCTAATCTCTCCCTCTTCCTGTCAATGCCACTGCTGCCCTGCATCAGTATTGCTGCTTGTTCTTTCAGCCCCACCACCAGCCCAGCATCCACCTGTGGATGGGGTTTAAGATATTTGCTCATCACTGCCCAATATCTCTATGTAAACATATCTGCTAGGAGTGATGATGTCGGAGCCTAGACGCCAAACTCTAATGTCATTAGTTTTGCAGGTGTTTGGTCATAAACCAAAGTATTGGACACATTAAAATTTTGATGGCGCTTGATAAAAAGTCAGAGGATCACCAAAGTTATTACAATCCATCCAACAGTTGTGGAGACATTTTACTCAAAACCCAAAATGTCAATCTCATGGTGGCGCAGAATGAAAAGTCAGGGGATCACCATCATTATTAGAATACATGGTCTGGGGACCATGAATGTCTGCACAAAATATAATAGATTTTGAGAACTGCTGGTGGTGTTAGATGAAAAGTCGGGGATCACCAAAATCAGTAGCATTTCATGGCAATCCATCAAATACTTGGTGAGATATTTCAGTCTGGACCAAATGGTGACCAGCAGACCCACCGATAGACATTATCATGCCAAGAGCCACAGTGCTAGTGTGGTTAAAAAGAATATTAACTGTAGCTCTAACTCAGAACACATACTCCAGTTTCCTGCATGAAAGTCAGACACGCTTCAGCCCCATTCACCACCATGACATCCACACAACATACTTTTCCACTTTACTACATAAAGGACACACTACTTCCTGCAATGACACTGAACGTTGGCATTGGGCGTAAATCATGAGATGCAGAATAGTCCATTGAGAACGTAATTCCTGGGGATACTGGGATGTATAAGCAGCTATCACTGTAGAAGTCATCTGTGGTGTCTCTGTGTCCAAGTCATCTTTCCTAAATTAACAGCATTAAGAAGTCGATCTATTTTCAGTGATACAACAGGCCAAGAATTTGTTTACAGAAACCAGGAATGTGGAAATTGAAAAAACGTCAAATGAGAATGTCAAAGCTCTGAAATTATTTAATTGACTTTTACTCAGCTTGCCACTCCATTCTGGCTTTTTTATTTTCTTCCATGATTTTTTCAGTGCCTGCCTATTCATGTGAATTACCAGCAGACAATACAAAGGAGAGCAGGCTGACTTTAATTACATGCTGAACCTGGCCAACTGTGTAATCTGACTTCTTGCTATTGTGATACAATCCCTGTCCTTCCCTGCAATCCTCTCCACGCAAACACCGTCAACTGGACAGGTGTTGCCCTGATGCAGCTGTCCTCATCCTTCCCAAACAACACAAACATATAGTCTATTCTGTAATTGTCTACACAACTGGACTCTATTTCCAGTCTCTGTGCTTGACTAAAATCCATCCAAACATATAATTACAGACAGTGCACCTCTCCTTCCCCCGCCCTGGTGCTCATCCTAAAGCCTCTTTTCTGTCTAAGAACGTCCTTCAGCCATTTCCCATTATATTCATTTCACATGGGCGGTGCTAGTATTGTCATTCAAGTGAGTCGGAGTTTTCAGGACTAAAGGGGGTTAAAATAGAGTAAGTGGACTGCCCTGTAGCAGAACAAAGCTCTAAACTGCCTGGAAAAACAGAGCATCCAGGGGTTAACAGAGGCCAGTGGGTGTTGGGAGTCAATGTCTATGTATACTTCTTTTATTCAAACAGTTGACTCCTTTTAGACAGTGAGTCACATATAAATACAGCACAGGTGTAAAACAAGACGACAGGATGAAGAGCTTCACCTGCTTTTAGACCAAACATTTGAATGTGTCAGGGAACTGCGTGAAGTCTGATGTGAGGAAATCTCTATGAAATACAACAGTACACTACTGTAATTCTGCTTCTAACAACTATCAAGTTGAAGTTGAACTATCGAGTTGGTGAAAACATTGTGGAGGTGCTGCAAACTGAAGTTCATCTAATGACCAATAGATCATGGCTCCAAAATACCTAAAAACAGTACTTTGTACCCTCAAATTAATTAATTCTGTCAGATTAATCCAAGGTAGATCAGGCACACATCTTGTTTCCAAGCACATACGTAGCCCATGTCCTTTGCATCAAAGTGTTCCATGCCTTTAAAGGAGTACTTCAACATTTTGGGAAATATAATAAGAGTTCTCACAATCTCTCATGACCCTAAAAAGGGGGTGTATTCCTCAAGCTTTTAGTCTGTTTTCAGATATAGGCTTCACCTTCAGTTTTCTGAGATTTTGGGGGGTTTTTTGAGGCACTGCATGCAGGCATGTGTAAACCCTTGGGCTAAATACTTGGCTCAGTTGTCCTCTCAAATCCTGAGCACAGGAGGTCATAAACAAGCTGTGACAAGACAGTTATTTTTACAGCACAGGTGGGTTATGGGTATGTCAGCTCCCTGTTAGCACTCTGGGTGGTCAGTGGTCAAGACTGACCAGAAATTAGAGTGAAGGAGCGAAGGTGTGGTTAGTTATTGTTTTGGAAGGGTTGGAATGCCGAGTGTTGTTAAAATTTAAGTTATTTAAATTTCAGTTATTTCTGTGGCTAATCAATCCCTTTCAGAATACAATAAATCACTTTTCAATTTAACAATGTGAGGAAATTGCCATTTTTCATGACACATTATGGCTGTGTTCAGTCAGATAGCACTGCATGAAAAAAATGAAGCTCCTTCATTCAGTTCAGTGGTTTGATTGATGATTTATGCAGTGGGGTTGCCAACATACAGAGGCAGAAACAACATAAATAGGGTTGTCCTGCAAAAAGTTAAACCTGGCTCAACTTTCGCTGCAACACAAATACAAATATGTGTAAATGCACATTCCATAGATTACTTTTTAATGTAAATGCGGTGATGAAATAATTATCCTAAATCCTGTGTCATAGTATTATAAACCTCTGTGCAGTGTTTTAGCGCCTGATAAACCTTTAAACTCACAGATCTGTTACTCAAACCGGCCTTACTGGATTGTAGTTCATCGTTGCACCGGTACCTGAAACAACATGGCCCTACCAACGCATTCCCTTGCTTTTTTCCTGATGCAGTGCTGTTTTCACTGCACTGCATATATTTTGACATGTCATGTTTGAAAAGCACAGATGTAAATAATAAAATTAATAATGGCTGAATTCCATTTAGCTGCTTCAGTTTCAGGATGCTGGTATTGTGCATGCTGGCTCACTGTCACACTGCCATGGCTTACTGGGACACTTGAATAAAACAGAGCCATTGTTAATGTTATTAGTAACACCTGTGCTTTACCTACTTTGACAAGTCAAAATGTCTGCTGTGAAGAATGACTTTATGGTAGAAGATGGAACAGTGGACAACGTGTACAGGCAACATATATTCAGGCCATGAACTACTGAACCAAATGGATTAAAGCTGTGTTCAGACAGAGAACCAAGTGAATTTATGCCTCATTCTGGCAAATTTGACTGCTGTTGTGTTTATTTACCCCAAACAGCCAATGTACCAACTCGCATTCTGTCAGAACACAGAGTAAGAATTCCACTGACGTATACAGATTTTCTGCAGTTAAAGAAGCACAGATAAGTCAATACTTGTCAAATGAACCCAGTTACGAAACCCTTGCTGCTGCCTGTGAGTGGATGTAGAGAGACTGACTGGGTAACGTCCGCTTGTATACAAGCTCAGTCATCCATCTGCAGCCCTCTTTTGGAATGGACGCAAGGCGTGCAATGCTGCTTCTGCTCGGCTGTCGGGCTCACACAGCAGCAGTAACAACACTGCACCAAAAAGGTAAGATAAAAACAAAAGCCCCACTAGTGACTGCACTGCCCCTAGATTTGAGAACCACTGGTTTACTTGATCAGTGTAGATATCTGTGATATCTGCTGCTGGTGCATTCTGACTTTTTTGCTGGAGAACGTGGCGAAGCGAGATTGTCAAAACACCTGATATTCTCTAAATGGTTGTACAAATAAACACGTGTTTCAATTCAATCTACAGTCATCAGGCTGCTGGTTTATTTTACACATAACACAAAGTGTTACAGCGCATTACAGCAGTCAAATAAAAATGTAAAAACAGAATAGAGCAATTAAACACTGGGGCCATAGGTTTGAGAAGTCTCAGCTGCCCTGCGGGGCAATTGTCTTAACATGAAATGTAATGTTTGCAGTAGTCATACAATGCAGTAAAATTTAATAAAATTTAGGCAGTAGTGTTCCAGGCAGAACAGCAGGGACCACCCAAAATAAATTTGGTGTGCACACACACTGACCTCAGCCCTGGAGCCCCTCAGCCTTGGGGCTTAGCCCCAACTCCTAGAAACGCCCCTGTCGCCCCCATCTTCCAACTGTCACCATCTTCTAAACCCAAGAGAGGCAGTACATCTCTGGACTCATCTCTCAACACGTGGCCCAGCTGGGATCCCTGCTCTGTTTTCCACATCTTTCTTGGCCGTGGCATCATCAATCCTAAGGATGATACCCAGACTCCCTCTCTTTATCAAAGTTAACAGGGGCCCCCTCAACTCCGCTCTGTCTTATCAGAACATTCTTGCCATTAAGATAAGGCAAGAATGTGCAGGATCACTGTAACTCAAGTCAAAACTCCTTCAGGCTAATTTCCTCAATTTAGAATTTAGTTTGTCTTACCATCCCTCAAAAATACAGGACGTAGGGGTTTAAGCAGTCAATTTCCTCATAGCTTTTTCAACAAGACATTGAGCAAGGCCCATTTATACCCAGAACACTTTCGGGGTACATTCACATAAAGCATATTTGGGGCAATTTACTGAAACTCTAAAGGCATTTATAGACATCTCTCCTTGATGGACATTGGCGATTCACCACTGTAAGGGGTGAATTCTGCTGATTCTAACAAGGTGTGTACGATGTCTGTGTGTTTAGATTTAACTGAGTTGTGACTGTGAATGTGGCAATTGGAAGACAGGTCAGGGGAGTGGTGGTGGTGGGGGGGGGGGGCAAATATTACTGCAAAAATTCAGATGTTTTTCATATCTGTTCAGAACATATTATCTGCTGTTTATTGTTACTTTGCTGTATTTTTTTCATCTATATGTGCGTATCCAAATAATGTATTTGTATTCAGTAACACCCCTAATCTACACCTTTCGTTCCTCCTTGTCCTGCTATTGTCCTTGTCCGGCTGACTGGCTTCTTCTGTCGATCTGGTGACAGTTTAACATGCTAAAGTTTTGGGCTTGTGGGGAATGGTGTTCATTAAAGGCCACAAAAACAGAAATAATAAATAAACAATTATATTACATAATTTTTTTAATAAATGTACCATCCCTGTCTAATAGCCTACTGTATGTTGTGCGGGGTGAATTGCCTTATATAGCTTCCTTACAAATCTCAATCTGTTTTTGAAAGATGTTTTCCTACTCCTGGAAAAAAACAGAGGTTCCAGTTTTAATTCAGCTCTCAATCACATTTGCTTTGTCCACATTTGCTGTCTAAAATGTAAGCTCAATCTATGTGATTTTGGAACCTTGGCTTGCTGAACCAAAGCAATAAAGTAAAATCTTCCACTATGATTCAGACTAAAGTTGAACAAAGTAGGTATGATCACACCCTTATAATGCTACTTTCCTTTGCTAAGATATACAGACATTAAAGTATTAAAAGCGATGCAGGACATAGTAAAATCACCATGCGTCATTATTCACCTCCTCCTAATCTCTCAGTCCTCTATGTCAATCAGTGGTCAAAACCTACTCTTCTTTGTACAGGTGTCACACATAACATATTTACTACTTTACTCACCTCAGCAACTCAAATTCCTGATGTCTGAATAATGGCTGACAACCCCTCTCTACTTTGTAATCCTGTCTATTACAGAATTCCACTGAATCTCCCTTAGAGTTGCATATTTCAGTTATTAGTCACCAAATGATGATCAGAGAGGGCAGTTTTATGGATTTTACTTTTATTGTTGCTTTACACAGTTTGCAGTTCTGCAGTCTCTTAAAACAAAGAACATCTGATTTCACCCAGGGATGTTATGTAACAGTTTTGGGAGCTGAAGCCGTATGAAATAACACTGCCTTTCTCCAGACAACCTCCTGAACCTAAAGAGCGATGAAATGATAACAAGGACACACATGAATGCGCCAACGAAAAGCTGCTCCCCGCTGCACTGTACACAATGTAAGTGTTATCTTTACAATGGCCCTCTTCTCTGAGTAAAATGACAAACAATGTGACTGCTGTCAAGCAGAGTGTAGGGGTTCCCTCACAGCCGCAACAATGAGCAACTTTATAATCCCTCCCACAGCCAAACGGCCAGAGGATTTGCTGCTCAGCAGGTGTGGAGGCTCGCACTGTAAATAAGATGACAGTGATATCTGAGCAAGCGGACATGGAATGCAGAGCAACCTGACACCAGGATTAAAAAGGGGAGAGAGATGAGAATGAGAACTCTCAGTGTTTTGCTGCAGAGTTTGACATTGTTTTTGATTTTGTCTGGAAGCGTCATATATAGAGAAAGATTTCACAAACTCACCACAGATTAACGCTACTTAACATTATACTGCTGAATATGATATCAGCATCACTTTACTTACTGTAATATAAAATGTACACGCCTTAAAGTTCCACTAATCAGTATATTTATATTAACAATGGATCAAATGACTATGTGTAATGTGAAAAGGGTCACTCATAGTGAAGAAACCAGAGAGAATGATCAGCTCTGCTGTTCCTCTCAGCTCTTTGGAGCTTTTTAACCTCTTTTTTTTTCACTTTTATTTATTCAGGGGGAGTTTCACTGAGAGCAATGCTCTCTTTTTCAGGAACGCCCTGATCACAGTTACACACTCACACCTGGAAGCTGTCCAGTACAACCACAGTCTGATCTGCTGACCACTGAGCAGCTCCACTGGAGGGGTTAAGGGGTTAATGAGGGAGGGGCAAGCACTGCTTTTAGCTCATTGTTTTGGTTTTACACCCCACAACCCAAAGTAGTGAAAAATGATCAATGCAGCTTTAAAGCTGTTATATTTTTGTGTTAACAGTGGATCATATGACTACATGTAGGCTATGTGAACGGTGTTGCTTGCAATGACAAACCCACAGAGAATTGTCACCAAGTCGGCAGTTTAACAAAGCTTTTAACCTCTTTTAGCTGATAGTTTTGGTTTTCCAGCCAACAGAGTTACAGTTTGGTTCAGTCTCACCGCTCTCACTAATCTAATTTCCTGCAGTGGCAGGAAACAGTTTTCATTGAAAAAGAACTGTACACAGACAGTTAGCCACTAGCTGGTGAACGTAGTGGAGCATTTAGCAGGAGAGACAGATGTGTTTTTCAGGAATTGGTGGAGACCAAACCAAAGCTATATTGTTTTATATTAATAATGGTTCAAATGACTAACATGTGGGCTATGTGAACGGTGTTGCTCATAGTAAAAAACCCACAGAGGATTATCACCAAATTCAAAAGCTTTTTAGCCCTTTTAGCCAATTGTTTTGGTTTTACAGACAGCAAATTTACTGTTTGTTTCAGTCTCAGCGCTCTCATCAACCTTGTGTCCAGCACCAGCAGGCAGCTGTTTTAACTCGGTACACTACCTGCCCAGCACCAAACAGCAGTTAGCAAAATAGCAACATAGTGGAGCATTTAGCAGTCTAAAAGAAGAGGGAATATTGGACTTACATTTGTCAGGTGGACATGACCCCAAATTAGTTGCTTTGTTTGTTGCTTCATATCTGCTGGGTGTGTAGGTAGCTAATTATTTGCTAACACATTAGCCATATATTGTAATATATGACTTACAGCTTACTCTGCTGCCTCCAAGTGCCAACTTTAAAATCTAATAATGTGTTCATATAACAATGAATCAGGAAAAAAAGTTAGAGCAACATATGATTACATTTTACAGTAAAGACATTATGTACTATGGAGCTACAGAAAGTCATACCTCCCTGGGTGCTTTAGACAGCAGACATAAAGAGTAGTACTGCAATTACCTACCAATAAGTAAAGACCTTTCATTTGCATTGTTGTATAAATTGTCCTTCTTTGAAAGCTGCTATTCTATCCTGTTCTTCTGTTACAGTAGACACATGGAAGAGGAGGCATATACACGAGTTCTCCATGTCTGTGTGTCATGTTTTGTTGGAGCAACCAGACCAGACATAGTATTTACATCTCTCAGTTTTCATTAAAACCACTTATTTAAATGAAATGAGGAAAACAGAAAAAATGTATGATTAAGAGCCAGAGAAAATGAAGAAGCAAGCCTTAAAAGTTGGTTTTGGAAAATGTCCTGAATGTTAATTGCCCTTTACAAAGAAAACTTAATCTACTGTCTGGGTATCCAATTAAAGTCAGACTCATATGATGGAGCTGCTAATCTCACCTGACCAATAACAGATTTGCTTCGCATCAAAATGCCCCTTGTAGACCCACAGTTAAGTAAATTCTGAGGGTTTTTCACACTTCTTCTAATTAATTAAAATGTCAGTCACCTACAGACAAAGCACAGCACAGAGGCCCTCAGAGTGCTAATCATCCATCATCAAATAAATGGCTGTTAGTGGGTGGAGGTAGTATTGGTTTGTGATGAAAGGATTTGTCTGCTGATGAGCGATCAGAGAAAATTAAAACACGTCCTGTGACTGACATTACTGCTGCATCTCACAGAAATTGCAAGTTGGTAGGGAAGGTTAAACCACTGATACTGCCATGGAAATATAGAATAAGATAGATGGTGACTGTACCTTTCCTCCAAGGAGCCAGAATGGAGAATGACTTCTGCCAGCTGATGACCAGCCGAGCCTTTTTCCCCTTCACACTCATGTTGCTGTAACAATCCCTGAGGTTGAGGAAAATTCAAATGTTGTGAGGTTAAAAAAAGAAGCAAAACTTCCTTAGAGATTTGTCGTCATGTTTTTAAGGAGGTTAATTCTGCCTTGAAGTTCAGTTGTGGTAAACGATTCAGTGTGGAGGTTGTCCTCGAGCAGGGTCATGATACCTGTTTCCTCATCTGCCGGAGTGCTTGTGTGTGAGTGTGTGAGAGCGTTTGTGAATGTATCCAATTCCTCCAGCTGAGAAGAGTAAAGGGGGCCGGGCTCCACTGGCAACACCCAGAGTCATGAGAGGAGGAGAAGGAGGAGGAGAAGGAGGAGGAGGTGTGGCACACGAGCAGAGGGAGAGAAGTGGAGGAGGAGGGGAAAGAGAGGGGGAAATAAGTCCCCATTCACATCAATCACAGCTTCAAACTTAGGACAATTACAGTGAATGACACTTATGAGCACATGTTCTTAGGTCCTTACACAGTGAAATTATACAAGCAACATGGTTCACAATTTTATTGCTACTGTTAAATATTTCAAAACACTTTTTCCTACTCTCAAGTCTACTTTCAGTGTTCAGCACCTTTCTACAACCCTTGGTGTGCATTACTTTTCTATTAAATATTTCAAAACAACTACCTCCTAACCAGGTTTTGAATCTGAGTTTTAATACTACTGAGTTTCAATACTAGGCTACTATTACAAACCAAAAATAATAGTTGAAAAATATGTTGATCTTCAGCCAATATGGCAGTGTTTAAAGTTAAGACGACTTCCGATTCATAGACATTGAAGATTTTGAAAGCATGAGAAATTGGCTCTTCACAGGAATTGAGCCACCGGTCTCCAGATTGAGAGGCAAAAGACTTAACCACTGGACTATGCCACAAAATATATCATGGAGTATAAACTAAACATAAAATACTTTTTTTTTAATTATTAAAAATAATCTATTTTCATGTCATTACTAAGCCAGACACCATTTTGATGTGTTACAATTGCCCCCAGCCATACCACCCATGACACAAGCTACCCTGCTGGCTAGAAACAAAGACATTTAAGGTTAAGACAGTATGAAAATACTGTAGATGATGTAGAAGACTTTCATATCTCAAAAATTAGTCTTGGCAGAAAAACTTTGACAAGTATAAGACATCAGTTTGTCCTTTGGCAGGCAAAAGCGATCATCACAGACCATGTGCATAACGAGTTTCATGGTTGTCTCGTTTTTGATTGGTGCAATTTGAGATGTTACAATTGCCCCCTGTACTGTTCTCATTATGTGGCAATTTAACAGCAAGCCAAACTCCTTCCAATAAATGCATAAGAGCGATCATCTTAGTTGTGCCTTTTAATAAGATGCCGTTGTAGATGCATTCATGAATCAAGAGTGAAACTGTAGAAAAACAACAAAATACATAAGCAATTCACCAATGTTCGAACTAGTACAATGACAGGGTAGCTATAGCTTACTACTACATACTACATGAATTTTAAATAAACTAAAATGTCCAAATTATAAATGTATGCTCTTGCACTTACATGCAACATAGTTTTCATAACAGCCTACATTATATTTCAGCTAATATCAGCTCCACACCAGGCAAGCATGTTACATATCAGAATCCTTCAAAGTAAAGATATAAATCTCATGAGCCTCATCCTACCATCTCAAGTGGCACAAAAAGATCACCACTGGGAAAAAGCTAGCTGTGGTCATAAGTGTGCAGATCCCTGGCTAAGTGGGACTATCCATTGGTGAGTTTCTGGTAGCTTTCACCATCTAAGGTGATGTGATCTGCTCCATTTATCCAGAGAGAAGGCAAGAACCGATTCCTATTCCGGCACTGACTGGCAATCTGAATCCTAAAAACAGAAGAAACATTGTGTATCAGTACCACAATCATCCAGCAAGCCATTTCTCTATATTCCCATTCAAACACCCTGAACACCCTTTTCGGACACTGAAAAACTGATAATGCTCGTTGGAGGTTCCCAAGCCATTTCCTTCACTACCTGTGGGAATATAGATCACACTGTTCCCCTTTTGCCTCACAGTGTTGTTTCAGCCTAAATAAAATAAATAAATCCTCTCATCTGCTGCTCGTTATTCATGGTCATTGCTGACCTCATTCAAGCAAGTTCCTGGTCATTGTTGACCTCATCACAAAACATCACAAAATCAGTTGGAACAGTTGGAATGCACCAGTGGTTGGCTGGTGCATTCCTATGAAATAGATTTTCTCACTGGTACCGTTCATCCGTGGGTCATCACAGTCCGTCACCTGACCAGTCATCATATCATATTAGCCGATTCGCTTCCCATTTAAATTTCCAGGCCTATCTAAGCCTCTGCCCCGACACCAAACCAGTGCCCAGGCACTTTTGCTATGTTTTACTCTTAATTGGCTGCCACTAAAATCTGTTCTACATGAAGATATATCTATTTTCTGACTTAATATTTCTTCCTAGTCTCTACAATCCATGTTTAAGCATTAAAATGTGAAGGTGCTTGCTCTGTAAGTGTGGCTTGCACAGATTCTCTGATACATGAAACTAGTGGTGGTGTCTTGGCTTTAAGGATGTCTTGCTGCTCATTGTCCCCTTCTGATTTTATTTTATCTGTTAATTCCAATCATGGCTGACCTTTGCATTTCATTCACATTATCCTGGTCACATTATTCATTTAGATCATCGTCAGCAATATTACATGTATCTGGTCATTGTCAATCACTAGAGCTAGGCCTTTCTAGTGTTAAGAAGTGTCCTCTTTTAGTTCAGTTAAAGTTATGTGCTATAGGTGTATAATCTGAACTGAGGTTATGCAGAATATCAGTCAAAAGATCAACTGTATTCTAGGAGGAGAAATACAATATCACCTGCGTATTAAGCAGAGCTTTTCTTTCTATCTCCACCCTGTGTGTCTCCATAGGAACCACTGACCTAGAGTATCATTGAAAACATTCACGTTCATTATTAATTCTCACAAGCCAGGAAATACCAAAGTATGGATCAGATGATGTGATAAAGATTTCATGATAATGGCATTGTTATTGCTATGACTCTTAGTTTTAGAAAACTTACATGAAATAACTGCACTAAAACCATTTGTCTGAACACCTTTCTTCCACCAGTCTTGATTCACTAACTGGAAAAACAAAGCAAAGTCATGGAATTCAGACACACCCACATACTGCTCTCAGCTAGGTCACTAAGAAGTTCCAGTAATTTATCTCCCTCTCTCTGTCTCTGACTTATGTTCTTGTAATGTCAGTCTCTCTTCAGCAAAGTGTAGTATAGACATTCAAATCACATTCAGATCATGTTGAAACTGTTGGGTCTTTTTTGTTTGTTTGTTTTTTAATTTTCAATTACAAATACAGTTATAAACCAACAGTTAGGGCACTTATCCACAGACAATGATCTCAGGGTTTTTTTTATATATATAAAGAAAATGTATGTCAGTTATAATGGCAAACATAAGTTCCAGTTGAATCAGCCACAGAGCTGCTGGGGACCTTTAGTGCATGTGCTTTCCCTATCTCCCCTGACTCCACTCTGTACTCAAAAAAAAAAAGGACCAAGTAAGGAGTCTGCATACAGATGGCAGTCATAACAACCTGGAGCCGAACATGTGACTTCAGGAGGAGCTCCCCAACACTACACCCATCACCATACTCAACAGCACTGTGTCTGCTGACAAACAAACAACGTTCCAGAAACCTGAAGGTTTCCCAGAACCTAAAGTGGGTGTCCAACATCGACTCCATTATCTGGTTTGGATCAGCCACCAAACAGGACAGAACAGATTACAACGGACAGTCAGGACTGCAGAAAAGATCATTGGGGGCAACCTCCATTCAGGACTTCTACATCTCCAGAGTCAGGAGACAGGAAACATCACTACAGACCCATAACACCCTGGACACAACCTGTTCTCCCTGTAAATTATTCTTGGAACTGTGTGTAAGTACACTGAGAGCAACTTAAAACTGGAGTCAAATTCCTTGTATGTGTATACATACTTTGCCGATAAAGCTCATTCTGATTCTGATTACCTATAAATTCATTTAAAAAATACCTTCACACAATTTCAGCAGTAAAGGGCATTTAGTGAATTGTGATCACTGTTTAATGCTTGCAGCTGCAGAATTAGAATTAGATTAACCACAATTTAGGTGTAATGCATCGCACTGTATTCCAAAGGAAACTGAGGACTTTTAGCTATCAGACAGCACCACCTGATTCACCTTTCTTGAGGGAATTCCTTTTGGTATTTACAGAGAATACTTTAAGCACAGTGCTGTGCACTTTAAAGCTAAAATAAACATCAACAAGAATAATAATTAATGCAGGGACTCTTCCTTATAATATAAGTTTCAATGAAGTGACACCCATGGTGGAAGGTTAACAGGTGCTTTAGGAGCGTTTTGTTATGGGACAGGTGGAGGGGTGAGGGTAAAGACAACATAATTGTGTGAGGGGAAGAAGTAGCTGACTGATAAGATGACAAAGGCAATAAGATAAAGAATGTGTCACACTTCTTGTCTAATGGTAGTATAGCTCATACTGTATGCAGGGAGCACACTGATCAGTGTTTCATTCAAGGACGGTTCAGAAGGAAAGGTTGCTGGAATCAAACCTATACTATCCTATACTTAGGCGATAAACACCGATCAGCCATATCATTATGACCACTGACACGTGAAGTGAAGAACATTGTTACAATGGCACAATGTCAGTGGGTGGGATGTATTAGGCAGCAAGTGAACATTTTGTTAAGTTGATGTGTTGGAAGCAGGAAAAATGGGCAAGCGTAAGGATGTGAGCGACTTTGACAAGGGCCAAATTGAGATGGCTAGACGACTGGGTCAGAGCATCGCTCTGCAGTGGTCAGTACCTACCAAAAGTGGTCCAAGGAAGGAAAACCGGTGAACTGGCGACAGGGTCATGGGCGGCCAAGGCTCAATGATGCGCGTGGGAAGCGAAGGCTGACCTGTGTGGTCCGATCCAACAGAAGAGCTACTGTAGCTCAAATTGCTGAAAAAGTTAATGCTGGTTCTGATAGAAAGGTGTCAGAACACACAGTGCATTGCGGTTTGTTGTGTATGGGGCTGCGTAGCCACAGACCGGTCAGGGTGCCCATGCTGACCCCTGTCTACCGCCGAAAGCCCCTACAATGGGAACGTGAGCATCAGAACTGGACCACAGAGCAATGGAAGAAGGTGGCCTGGTCTGATGAATCACGTTTTCTTTTACATCATGTGGATGGCCGGGTGCGTGTGCGTCGCTTACCTGGGGAAGACATGGCACCAGGATGCACTATGGGAAGAAGGCAAGCCGGCGGAGGCAGTGTGATGCTTTGGGCAATGATCTGCTGGGAAACCTTGGGTCCTGCCATTCATGTGGATGTTACTTTGACACGTACCACCTACCTAAACTGTTGCAGACCAAGTACACCCCTTCATGGAAACGGTATTCCCTAATGGCAGTGGCCTCTTTCAGCAGGATAATGCGCCCTGCTACACTGCAAAAATGGTTCAGGAATGGTTTGAGGAACACGACAACAAGTTCAAGGTGTTGACTTGGCCTCCAAATTCCCCAGATCTCAATCCAATCGAGCATGCTTGTGGGATATCCCACAGATGCTTGTTTAGTCTCCATGGAGGCCCCACCTCGCAATTTACAGGACTTACAGGACCTGCTGCTAACATCTTGGTGCCAGATACCACAGTACACCTTCAGAGGTCTAGTGGAGTCCATGCCTCAATGGGTCAGGGCTTTTGGCGGGAAAAGGGGGACTTACACAATATTAGGCAGGTGGTCATAATGTTATGGCTGATCAGTGTGCTGATCTTTAAATACATCCACCCAAACTACTCATCTATTAGTAATCATTTCTATCTGTTATAATAACATTGTACTGACCAAAGTAATTGCTGAGATCTGTGAGTCCGACAGGTCAAGAAACGCAAGGAGTCAGGAACAAACCAACAGTTTACCCTCACTGCACAGGAAAACTGTGTGCACAACCACAGTACAGTAGTAGGTCAAAGATGAAGCAGGAAGTAGGTATATAAACTATTATGCATGTTTACAACAGACACTTTGGGTAATAACTTTAATGTTTGCCTTTGTATTTTAATCCAGATAAATTTGTCTAACCTGGAGCTTTGTTTACAACCTGTCTGGTTGTTTGACTGCCTTCTTTGTGACACTGTTGCTGCATTCCCAGATTTCAATAATTAACTTGAGTATTTATCAAGTTAATGTTATTATTACAAATAGGAATGATGGCCAAAACTACAAAAATAACACCTAAGTTGTAAAAAACCTAATTATTCTTAGGATGAACACCACCTTTTTTCAGTTATAAGATGCTGTCATTTACAATGGGCTAAAACCAAGAAGGAGATGTGTATCGATGTTATTAGTCCCATTCACAGACTGACAGACTGTACAAAAGCCTACCAACCTACCTACCTCTTAATCAGGTGACAATTACAGACTCTCTTCACAACTCACAGCCCTGCCCAACTCTGCAGTAGTTAATGAGCAGGCAATAATATGGACTGTATATAACCCTGATGTGTTCGTGAAGGACATACAGCTATGACACTTGTGTTGTGAATAATTATGCCTGAATAGACCTTCTTACTCACACATTGTACATCATTCTGTTAAGTTGTTTGTTTAGCATCATTGCTAACCGTTTACTAGCTTAATTGATTTACAGCCTAATTGCTTTGTAGACGTAGCTACCTTATCAGTGTTGTTCATGCTAACATAGGTTATTTAGGATTATGTAGTTTTGTATGTATTAGTCAACTGTAGTTGACTGTATATAACAGTTCACCAGAGTGTGTATGTTATCATGTGCTAATGATAGTAATTCTGTATTGCTTTATTAGAGTACATTTGAAATGTTTATTATTCTCTCTATTATGACAATCTATTCATATTTAGGCCTATGAGCTAAATACGACAAGTACCTATCTCTATCCACAATGTACCTAATAGCTATTGTATAACAAATAACTGTCACATTTGTTATTTGGATCTACGTTAAACTAAGACCATTTATTTCCTTAAGTTTTATTTCAGACCACGCATACACTGATGCAGTACTTGTATATTCAACAAAGCTTTTGGAAATAAACAATCCCTCTTACAACAAAGGATTCTCTGACCGGAATCATTTCCATAGTACCAACCCATAGTTTACAGAGGCTATCATAAACAGATGTCCTCATAAACACATTTAGTGGCCAGTGGACACATTTTGATAGTTGTTTGTTTCATGGCAATCCATCCAATTATTGTCGACATATTTCACTCAGGACCAAAATTATCAACTTTGTGGTGGCACTAGAGGAAGAGTCAGGAGATCACCAAAGTCTCTAGAATACATCATTAGAGAACCATAAATCCTAATGGCCCTCTAGCACCACCATCAGGCCAGAATTTGAACTTGTACAGAAGAAAAATCAACATCTGATGGGCAGATTGCCATGAAATTTATTGAGCACATTCATGTTACCCAGGGAATGAACCCTTTCCATTTGGGGCAGTCCATGAGCTCTTCTATAGCACCACCTTCGGGACAAAATACGAACTTTGCACACAACATATCGCATTAGCAAATTACTATAGATTTAACTGAGCACATTCATTCCTCATAACCTTTTGATTTTAATGGTTAGGTCTGGTAATATTCTATATTTTTCTTATTGTCAACAAATCACATGTGCAGAAACCAAACCAACAAGGTACCCTACTAACAAGTATTGTGTGTGCATCCAAAACCTGATATAACCTCTGTGCCACAGAGCTCCATTGTTGTCCAAAAACTATTAAAAACACATCAGTGAGCCACACTGTTGCACTGGGTGACATGTTCCTTCATTATCCTGAACACATACACCTGTTTATTTTCACTCCTGTTGAAAATTAAAACATCACTGTGCAGGAACATTTTGAAAGCTGAAACCTTTCAAGTCTAAAAAATCCTAACTGCAGCCATAAAATCTTTGATTTCTCCGAAGGATACGTGTCTAAAAGATAACTGATGTAAACTCAAACTACAGTCTTGTCTTGAATGAAATGGCCTGATGATAAACCAGAAGTCCTCATGTTTCCAGTGTTCCTGACAGTTCTCTGTGATCCTGTTAACACATGAAGACACAAAACCCCTCTGGTCTTTGCTGAGGTTACTGTCAGAACACAGATAATGGAATATGAGACATACAAAAATAGAACCATAAGTATCTCTACAGCTAGAATACTGACCAGAGGACTTCTACACACCAGGGCTTTAACTTAGCTGGCAGACTTTGTGTCGTAGCTGCTGGTGCTAAATAAACGTGTTTACTCTAGGTTAGCAGTGCGCTAACCAGGGACCTTAGGCAGGCTCTTGCATCGCTGGCATAAGGAGAATTTGATGTCTGTATATTTTAATCTTCAACCCGTTAGTGTTTTGTGTATTATTTCAGGAGTACTTAGTCTTTGCAGGCGATTTCCAACACAAGCTCACTGCTACTGCTCTATGAAGAAAGCAGAAAAGCTGCACCAGCTGAGTGTAGAACTAGTAGTGTCATGCAGTTAGAGGGTAGCTGAGTGTAGTTGTTGTGTGGTTTCTAGGCAGTCTGTGCAACTGTCAACACAGGCTAAATTTAGGTAGTATTATATTTGTAAAATCTGAATAAGATTTATATCTAATTTTGTATGTAAAATGGGACAGCATGCAATTGCAGAAAAAAATAAAGACCTTTCACTCAGTTATCTTTTGAAATGCTTATGTTCCATCTCAAAACTGTCCTGTCATCCTAACCTTTTCCAGCTTGTGTACTTGAAACTCTACAGTTCTTTAAGTTCATTCACAACTTTTATTTGTGTGTATTTCAGATGACTTTATGTGATTCAGATCTAGTTGTGCTAGTTAGCAGCGTCTGCTCTTGTGTGGCTGGGAGTGGGGTATGCAACCATTTGGTAGCTTTGCTGTATCAGACAGTCCATTACTCAGGGTGTGGCGTGTCTGTTGTCCCTCCTGTCCTTTCATGTATCGAGGTGGAACAAAAGGGGCCTTGAATAAACCTCAAACAATGGTTTGTATTATATAAATATCTGACATAATGTTTAAGTTCTATAAACGGCTAATTAATGGCATCTAATAAATGGGCAGTGAAGCCAGGACCTGTGGATGCCATGTTGATAGTGAAGCTGGATGTGTTTTTTGTTATATGAAACATATTAAACACAAGTGAAAGTCTCTTGTTCTAACAACATACCAGCTTGTTGGAACAAAAAAAAATTAATGAAAAAATAAATGAGTATGTATATCAAAACAATTTTTTAATTTAGGTGAAAAACTGAGTACATTTCTTTCTCATGGTGGCAGCAACATCTTCAATATCTGGCTTCACTATTACCTCTCTAACATTAAATAGAGTAACTAGCTCACAATGCCAGCTCTAGTGTTCTTGAGGGACAACTATTGGAGTATATCCATGCTGAAGTCAGAGCCAAGAGGGGGGCTGAAGTAGAGGTTTGCTCACGGACCACTTGAATTACAATATGCTGCATGGTTAATATGGCATTTTTGCCCAGTGACGGCAAAAGAAAGCTGCCTACCCAACCTTTAAACGCCTACTGCACATTTTAGTGGTGTTCCCTGGGCACAAAGCTCTAAGGACCATCAAAGAAGAATTCCACAGGATTGCAGGTGACTAATGTAGAAATCATTCAGTTGAAGTTAATCACGATATTTTATATTCATGACATTCTGCTGCGACCTCAGACTGGGAAGACACACACACACACTCAGATGAGCTCCCTCCAGGGATGCCTTCAGCCACTGGTTGCCCAGTGTTATGGCTCAGGGCCAGCTCTTCTGCCTCTGTCAGGGGTGGTGGTGGTGGCCCTCCACCTGTCTTGCAGGCCTCTGCCTTTTTTCTGTTGAGTGAATGAAACTCAAATGTTGATCTACTAAGCAGGATATTAGTCGAGAGAACATTTATGTGTGTTAAAACTGCAATATGCAGGGGGTTAAAGCTACTGCAAGTTGAAATAACCACCGAATGCTATTTACTGTTTAATATGTCAAATATGATTAAAACCAAAGTGAGGTAAAATCATGAGCCTATAGGCCTAAGCAAAATATGCCTTACCTGTTTGAACAATGTTTTTATATTTCATTTCCAGCTGCTGCCAAGTGCGCTTTGTGCCCATGGGATTGCACATAAATGAAAATAGATTTTTAGTCACTACCAACCACAAGTTGCCCTTTTGTCCATTGGATATAATGCCAACAAAGCTCTTAATTGATGTAAATGAAACAATTGGGCCCTGGTTGCTCTCAATTTTTAACAGCTCTCTATCGCTGGGCTGCGTCCCAGACTATGTCAAAACTGCTAGTGAACGGCCACTCCTAAAACAGCCTGGGCTTGACCGTATGATTCTTGAAAATTACCAACCTATTTCAAAATTACCTTTTATCTCCAAAATACTTCAAAAATTGTGGCTAAGCAACTCCTTGCTGCTGTGGAAGAAAACAGCATTTTTGAAACGTTCCAATCTGATTTCAGCCAGCGTCACAGCACAGAGGCTGCCCTTCTGAAAGTCACTAATGACCTTTCAATGACCAGTGATGCTGGGATGTGTTCCATTATTATACTGCTTGATTTGAGTGCTGCTTTTGACATGATCGATCATAGCATTTTATTATAGACTGAGAAAATGGGTGGGCATATCGGGTACTGTACTGAGTTGGATCAATGCTGTCTTTCAAACAGAAAATTCTGTGTGCATTAACAACCATATGTTTTTCATTTGCTACTGTAAAGTATGGGGTACCTCAGGGGTCAACTGAAGCCACTAACCAGATGTAGGGGTGGGTATGGTTGGGATTTTATCTTTATCTTATCAGCCCAGTTCTTTTTCAATATTCCTGGGTGAAGCTTAGAAAGAATGAAAAAAACAGACATCAGTCAGTGTCAGTCCTTCCTCCTGTCCTCCTCCCTGAATCAGACTTCCAAAGTTGTGCAACTGAAAAAAGAAATATACAGTAGTAATAATAATTTGCCACAGAAGTAGGAAATTCCCCCAGAGAGCACAGATCTTGTTTTGACAACACAAGAATCTGGCCACAAAAAATATTCTGAAGTCAAGGTCACCTTTATTACCAAAAAGAAAGAAGACAAACACAGATACAAACATGTCAAAGATGAAGATGAGAGAATATAAATCAACAGCATGTAGATGGAAATCAAGATGTAAGAAGTAGTACGCATAGTAGTTGTAGGAAAGACAAAAAAACAGAAACAAAGAAATGAAGCTGTATATGAACTAAACTTTAGATGATTTTTTCTTCTGGCGGAGAGGAGACTGCACGTTCCACTGCCTCAGTCCAGGAGCTCTGGAACACAGAAGAGAGCAGAGTTTTAAATCACTTTCTTCACAGAAACCTTCTCCTAAACACTCCTTACACATGGAAAATAAAACAGTGTTTAATGCAGCATAATATTGGACAAGCTTCACCATTTAAATGAAGGTAAAAATGAAATATCTAATTGAAATATATAAGACATGAAACAGAGGCAGTTCTCCATGAAAGGACCTGACTGAAAAAAATGTCAGTGAATAGCATCATTGCTGTGAGAACCACAAACTACATTCCATGCACCTCCCTTATACTGTGGTGGAGGCAGAAACCTCATATATATATTATATGTAATTTGGATGAGCCGACCCTTTAAAGGATAAGGCTGGTGATATTTCATCTTTATTTTACTGTTAACAAATCCCATGAAAACAGCTAAACCAAAAATGTGCTAGCCTCTTCGGACATCCCTATCCTGTCTGTGGGTCTCAGCTCCAAGCCCCTTGGTTCCTACAGAGGATGTAAATCTAAAAAATGTTCAGGAATTTCCTAAAACAGCTGCTCACTGTAGTTTTTAACAAATGTCACTCAAACAGGAGGAAATAGTGCATTTGTTGGGGATTATTTTCAGCGGCGGATGAATCCACATGTGATGATCTAGTGAGTATTTTGACGGTGTATGTGGGATTGAGTTCAAATAAACTGCAGTGTGTGTTCATGGTGATGAAGGAACAAACATTGTTAATAGTTTTTGGACAATGGAGCTCTATTGTACAGAGGAAGAAGATATATGAGGCTTTGGTTGGTTTAGACAACTAAAAAGACAGCTTTACTATTTACTTAGATTACATTACTGTACATTCCTTCAAACTACATGTGAAAGTGCCTGCAGAACTGTGACTGAAACATGGACTGTGTGGAAGCAATGACAAAAGTAGTGCACTTACTGCTGCTCATTTGACTGCACATGAAGAATACTGGTCTCCCCGACAAGATCTGC